>NCVS01002442.1:7524-23684 GCA_003055095.1 Goniozus legneri
CCAATATCGGAATCGGAAACGACTACATAATCGTTGCGGAGGGCTCGAGAAAGATGGGAAGGAAGGAAGAACGAGACGAAGAGAGCTCACACGCCAGCCGGTCTGGCTGAGCGTCCTCGCCGGTATGGTATCCTAAAATCTCGCGTCTCGTTACCGTCTCGCGGTGCTACGTGTGCAGGGCCAGACGGAACGAGAGGCGAGAGGGAGAGAGAGAGAGAGAGAGAGAGGAAGGGAGCCCCGAGGACGCTCTCGTCGTCTCTCTACGGGACGTTAACGAGCCGGTAAATATGTTGACTACCACATCGCCATGGTTCCCGAAGACCGTACGGTATATAAGACGACCAGCCCCCCGACGAAATGATTATTATAGTTTGTAACCGAAGAACTGCCCATTTTAGAGCCTGTAGAAGCCGCCGTATAATTTTCCACCCACTAAAATAGCCATCACCCACCCCTCGCCTGTCTACCCCTTCGGACCGATTCGTAACCGTGATTATCGGCAAATAAGGTACAGTGTGCCGAAAATATTTCGTTTTCGGACGTCGATCGTATCGCCGAATGTAACGGGAATAAAATAGTTGAATTCGTAGAATGACAGTCATTAAACGAAGAAGAGAGCAGAGTCGCGTTATCGAGTACCGAAATCTTGGACTCACTGTGCGAATTTGTCCTAGAAAAGACAAGATTTCACTTAACGATTTTAAAAGAGAGAGAAAGGAGGAAAATGAGAGAAGAAGAAAAGAAATGACGCGGACACTTAAAACTTCTACATAGAAAGGTAAATCGCGAATGAGGTACGATGCGATAGTAAGAAAATAGAGAGGACCGAGAGATGCGCGATTCGAGCTACGCTATTCGCTTTAATTGATGAGAATCGTCGTAAAGATTTAATCGTCGGTAAAGGACAATTTCGCGTCTTGTCGAGACCCAGACGCGCTTTTAACGGCCGAGGGCTTACGCGACCTGGTATAAAATTTACAGCAATACGCGGTAACAATGACGTAAAAATAAATTCAACGGAGTTATGTAACGAAGTAGGAAGTTGTTGGCGCGCCCAAATAATTCCGACTGGCTAAAGAAACGCGCGAGAAAAGAGTACTCCAAGGTGGAATATATCCGTTAAAACGGATAAGCCGCGGGAATAATTTAAAAAGAACCTTCTCAAACGTTATTTTTCACTTCCTTAATTCCAATTCCCCTTCCGGCAATTCTTATTTGGCATTATTCCCGGACTATCCGCGCTGATCTCACCGCATTCGTGCGCAATTTGCAATTCTCATCGCTGAACTATATAAGTCCATTTTCCATATATAAAGTCGATTTTACGAGTCCGGCGCGGTGCCGGAGTGATTCAGACGCCTATTAATAGAATACGCGCATTCCCTCAAGCCGATAGAACCGTAACGCTAATGCGACGCCGTCTCTCGAGCCGATCGGATCGATTGATTATACGGCTCCTGATTCAATCGGCGGTCGACGACGCAATAGTCGGCTACCGCGCTCGGTCAAGGCTCCTTTAATGGATCGTTCTAGGATCGTTAGCACTCTGAGAAACGTTCATTATCGAGTCGAGGAGGGAGGGGGGAGGTAGATCAAAACCACTAATCACGGCTCAAGTTGTAAAATAGTCGTTTCTTTCAATTCCACGCGAGGAGAGTTTATATACCTCTCGCGCGGATGATGACGTTAAACCGATTAGGTGAATTTGTGGGATCAAAACGCCCGAGACAAAACGCGCACCGTCTACGGACGAGGCACGTCGTAAAGGGACGTCATCCAGGCTCGTAAATTAATTTTATCCTTGGATCGAGCGCCCGGGGGAACTAATCGCCGCGTGATCGAGGGATCGTGAATGTTTGTATATTGGTTCGGAGTCGCACGCGCCGAAAACCGTCCCAAGGACGATCGTTCTCGTCCCGCGCACGGAAGAGCCGGCCCCCGTGCATCCTTCCGCGAGGATCTCCAGTCTTCTGTCGTGGGCGCCTTTGTCCCGAGAAGCGCTGTTAGCGCCTCGGTCAAACACGCTGCCAAGACGAACCCCTCATCCGTACCTACCTCCGCGCGAGCTCGCACACACACGCACACACGAAATAGCTCGCATTAAATCCCTCATAAGCCCATAGAGGTAACATGATTCAGCGTGGTATAGGTCAGATTTAAGCCGCCTTTGATATTTAAATCGGGGACCCACGGGGGTACGCGACGACCGGAGTCCGACCACACACGGAATTTTACACGTTCCGGACCTTCCGGTCCGGCTCCCTCTCTCTTTTTCTTTTTCGCACGCGAAACGTTTGCCCAAGAAATTATAAAACCATTCGGACGAGAGGATCGCGCGAATTTTAATTAAAAATACCGCCGACGAGACAATTGCGAGTAGTGCCTGTGTCGGGGAAGGAGTACGGGCTGATAGAAAAAGATGGAAAAAAGAGGAATGGAGAAACGTGATTCGATTAACGACCGGTCATTTGCCTAATTTACGAGCGTTGTACAATTAAAAGTCGTAAATTTCGTCGGGACAACTCTCGGTCGAGCGGATTTCGGTAAAGCGATCGGGAATGCGCAATTTATCCTTTCTACGTCTATGGTCACTCCCACCTGATCGGTAGAAAAAGACGGAACGAGCGCACGAGAGAGAAAGAGAGTGAGTAGCAGCCTATACCTGGCTCCTGCGTACGCTCGTTCCCATACCGAACTAAAAGTATTCCTTGGCAAAATTTATGCGCAATTTTTTCTCGTCTCAAAGACACACACGCACGCGCCAATTGGGGTTCCGAAATTCGGGAAATTTATAGCACGAATCGACGCAACGATTCGATTCTCGAATTAATTACGAGGACCGTCAGTTTGTTCGATACCTCCCTTTTCGTCTCTCTTTTGCTCACTCGAGAAAAGAAATCCTCGTTTTTAATGGCGAATGCCTCGGAATACATCGGGTCGGGAATAATTCCGGCGTGTTTCGTTAAATACGCCCAAGATGAGATTTTTCGGTGATTAGAATCGCGCTCGGAGCTTGCGTGCTCGATATACGTATAGGCAACGAGAGAGGGGTGAGTTATATATCTTTATTCAACGGAATTTCCTCGCGAGTCGTCACGTCGGGTACACCGCTATGTACGCGAACGAGTTCCCAATCGTTATTTACACAGTCGGAAATTGAATTTGATACAAGACGATTGGGAGATTAGGTTTCGCGAACACGGGAAATTGTTTGCTTATTTCTCGTCCTCTTTGGCGGCGCGCATCAGTTAAACGCCGGAGGTTAATAGGTTGAGAGGAGTGGCGGGACGAGTCCCTGAGTGGCCTCCTTCATCGGTCTTGCTAATCTCGATCGTTCTCCGCGAACAATTAACACGTCACTTTCGCTGACGAAGTTTAAACCAACGTCGGAGTATCTTCTCTCCCCTCTCGCGCGCTCTCTCCCAACGGCGAGGGTCGATCGAAGAAACGGCTAAGAGTCGGAAGGAATGCACGAAACGAGCCGGTAACGAGCTGTTTCGGCGCATCGTTAACTTCCGCGAGGAGTTCCCGACCCACCTCCCCCGACGTTCAATCTCGTTTATCGTGCTTTTCTATGAAACGCACCTCTCCCTCTCTTCCTCCTCCAACCTCACCTCTCGCTCCAATTACGGAATCAAACGCGACGAGGGGGTTGAAACAAACAATTCCCTTCCTTCGATACCATCCCCCTTTCGATCCGAAAAATCTTTATCGTCGGCGAAGAACGCTCGGCCTAAAGAATTTACGGCTACGGGGTCACGAAGACCGATCCTTTACCGAATAATTTGAATATCGCGAAAACTCGACGTCCGGCCGTTTATCATGTGTGCCCGGGCACGGTATATATAGTACACAGGACTGACGCTTATATTTACAGGCGTGCATATAGACTATATGTATGTATTATACATAGAGGAGGGTGTACTGTGGAAACACGCGAGCATTTCCGCGAAGATTCCTCAAGGTGTTCTCCGGGAGAGACGAGGGAGAGAGCCGCCGGGCGGGCTGGAGTCGAGTTTACAACGCGGAGTTTCGCGATAAGCGCGTTAGAGGAATGCGAGGCTGTGTGGGTACGCGTACGTGTACATGTCGACGACTACCGTTGACCGTTTAAGTCGGAACGGTTACCGTGACTCCTATACGAACACTTCCGTCTGATAACTCGCAGGTGCGACGATTCCGTCGCTCGACACGTGAAAGCCACGTACACGCAACGCTATCGGGAATCCTTTCCGCGTTTTCCCCCGCCGTTCCCGGCATCGGAAGTCGAATCTGCGCGCTGGAATTTCCAATAAGAATTACCGTAAAGCGTTACATTCCCTTTTAAGAGGCCGCGTTGAGAGTTAATATCGATTAGAATCGATTGGCTAGGTGTAACGCGCATTCCCGGGCAGCGTTGCGGCGAGCCAGGAGAAGCCCATAAAGATCGGCCGTCCGAGTCGCGGAAAATTGTCGAGATAAATCCCTTGAGTTTCCGCGTACACGCCGAAAATTCACTTTGGATTAGAGCCTCGACGGCGACCATTATGCGCAACGGGCGTTCCCTTCTCTCTCTCTCTCACCCTCTTTCTCCACCTTCCTCTCTTTCACTCGCAATACCGCGAGAGCGCGTCGTCGTTGAGAATACGTCGACGGCATTCGCCTTCGTGGATCCTAATAGAGTCACGGCGTAAAGAGAGAGGAGAACCCGAGGAAAAGCTGCTAGGCGCGCGCGCGTTTCGCCCGCTGGAAAGCATCGGAACCACGAATTCTTGCGCACCCGTAATTACCTCTCAGGTTCATGCAGATTCCCGACTATACCAGTTCCTTTCTTACCTCCTTTTTTTAGAAATTTTACTTCGCGCCAGTGTGGAAATTAACGTGTCCGTTCGTAATGAACTGTATAGCGCTATTAATTAGCGCGCGATTAGCGTACTTAAAAATATAAATTTGGAGATAAACGAACAAACCGCTCGTTCGTGGCGATTGAAATTCGTACTGCATGCGCTTTAATAGAAAACAGCGGTTCTTCTTTCTGTGGGGAGCGCGAGCACGATGCGGGCACGATATGGTGCAAAGTTAGATAAAATTATTGTTTGGAAGGAGCGAAAAGTAGAAACGCCAACATGGTATTGCTCCCCCGTTCTATCCTACAGTGGCAGACCAGAGCTCCGAACTACCGAGAACAGACGCGTTACTCGACCTGGTTGAAATTACATTTTGGGGTAGACACACCGTATTCCAGACGATATTACGCAGCGGAATAACGCAATTATTACGCGAAATCATTGTTTCAAGTCTGCGCGCAATGGCTGTTAATGTTGATAAGTTATACCTACCGTTTAGTTTCTACGAGAGCAAACGAAACATCGTCTTAACTAAATGAAACGTTTTTCTTACCCTCCCTTCGCCTATCCTCCCTGACTCGTGGAAATATTATTTCACGAATTTGTTTGAAGGGCGATGTAATTGCTTCCTCGCGACGTTCGAAAGTCGAGAACTCGTACAAAACGATATTAATGGAAAATCAAAATAATCACATCTAGCACACAGTTTTCGTAGTTGTTTCGACCAATCGTAAAGTTGTCCGACATCGCATAGTTCGCTGCGAGTGCTTTTTTTCGACCTGCCGAACACGCGCGCGAAATCGGTTCCGTACGCGCACGTGAACAAAAAACAAACGTTCGTTTACGTACGAATTTATTTGAGCGTTGTATTTTTTTCACCCTTTTTCGCTCGTGAATTCGCTGAATAAGACTCGCTAGCGCAATATCGATTTTCATACGTCGGAGTAAATTAAAATCTCTCAATCGAGCACCGGCTTTCAACTGAGAGGAAATCTGTCTGTACATACTGGAGTAATCATATTGAAACGAGCTTGAACACAATTCATATTAAATGTGTTACACGGAGGGATTGATTAAATGCCTTCGAAACGAAGCCTCGAATATTTATTGAATTATGCAATAATGTAATAAAATTATAGTGAAAAGGAACGGAAGTATTTTTAGTAGACCAAGACGCGAAGATTCCAAGATCGGTCTTGCCGACGAATTCTAGGCAGGACACGCCAGGATGTAGCCTCGTAATATTAATGGACGCCTTCGTTTTAACCTTTTAACGTTTCAACCCCTATAGCCCCTACGCTGTTTTTGCCCGTCGACGTTACGTCTTCATTAGGGATGTTCAACAGGTGCTAATGAAAATTTTCTACACTCCATATTAATCTCCTCCTCGATATCCCCGTCGATCCACCGCAACTTTTTCACGCGAATTTCTCTCTCTTCATTCCACTCTACGTGTTATTCGAATGAACCGAAAGAATCCAATAGGAGAGACGTCGTAAAACGCGGAACGCGATAAACTCTTCCGCTCCTTTTTAATTCGTCGAAATCGCGTTTATCGGGAGCTCTCGCGAGCCGTCGCTTCTTTTATATTAATCTCACGGAATTATCGTAATCACGTGTCGCGTTAGCGCGATATATATCGATACGAGACATTCCTCGCAACGTTCTTTTTTCTCTACTCGTTCCAATCGTAAAACGAAATTGATAAATTCTGCCAAATTAATTCCGCTTTTTCGACCTTTTGAGATTTCTTTCCTTCTTATGGGAGATAGAGCGAAAGAGAGAGAGAGAGAGAGAGAGAGAGGGAGAGAGAGAGAGGGAGAGACTCGAATCTCTGATTAACACATCAGCGGCGCAAGCCAGACTACCTTTTCGCGTCGACTGTATCGCTAATAAGACACAGGTAGTTAGTGCGCGAGAGCGCCGGTTGGACGAGAAGCGAGCGAAGATTACGAGAGGGAAGGAGGGAGAGGGAGACGACGAGCGGCGAAGAATCCGACGACTTCGTACGCTCACCGGGTCGTGCTCGTTGAAGGTGAGAGGGGGGGAAGGCGCGCGCACCGCGTGCTCTCCTACCGTAGGACCGAGGAGGCAATACGAGGAGAGAGAGGACCACCAGAGTTCCCGAGGTGAGCGCCGAGGTACCCTGTAATCACGTTGCCGTGCCGCGAGCCGACAAACCAAACCAAAGAGATAAAGATAAACAGAGATTCGAGCCTACGAGCTGACGGAGGGAAATAATAAGAGAGACAGAGGCGGCGAGAAAAATGGTGAGGTCGAGTGGGATGGTAGTTTGACGGAGAGAGAGAGAGAGAGAGAGAGAGAGAGAGAGAGGGTGGGGGGGATACGAGAGTAGGAGGAGAGAAAGAAATTGAGGGGCGAGGGAGAGATAAGATGGGAACCGGCCCTCGTTAAGTATGACGTGCGATCGCTTCCTTTTATGCGCGTCTCCAGCGCTCGGACTGCGAGAGAAAGAGAGAGAGAGAGAGAGAGCGAATGCTCGGGTCCCTCGATTTTAACTAACATCGTAACCTTATTTCTTTTTTCTCCCTTCGTCTTCTTTTTTAACCCCCTTTCTCTCTTGCACACATTTTGCTCGTTTTGCCAGTTGAGAAAATTGATACGGGATCGAGAATGCAAAAAATAAAATAAAACGTTACTCTCTTAACGATAGTAATCGAGAAATGACTAGATTAGGGCCAGGGAATCGTGGATCGAAAAAAAAAAGATAGAGGAGACTAATCAGCGTTCTCATTCCGACGCGTAAACGTCACTCATTCGTTCTCATAAGTACGGTATGAATGCGAGTATGCATATCTGTGACGTTAGGTTAAAACTATAAATACGGACAAGGAGACACAAGGACTCGGTACCCGTATACGCATAGGCGCACGAGAGGGCCGAGATTTATCGCGCACCGGATTAAGATCTCGCGAGCGCAAAATGTAAAGCGCGAGAGGCGAAATAAATCTCGCGGATAGCTCGGTAATACGGGCGTGGAAAATCTCGCGCGTGAAATGAAAATGAAAGAAAAATAAACGAAACCGTCGATTAATCGCGCTCCTATCGAAACGGCTCTGGAATTTCTTTTTTCGCGATCGGCCGAGCGGAAGAATCGAGAATGGTATTTGCTTCTTTACCTCGGCAGCTCGTAGAAGGCAAATACTGTACGGAGCGCGAACTCATAATTGTCCGTGAAGTATTGAATGAGCGGAGAGGTCGGCGAAATGCGCCAAGGGGGTACGAGTTTCATGAACTTGCGTAGCGATGGGAGCACGTCTAAAAGGGATCGTTATTCGCGGTCTGAATCTAATTTCGGCAAATCCGCTGTACACGTAATTTCGTCGCTTTTACGTGAGCTTCGCGGATGCCGAGCTTCCCCTTATACGCCTACGAGGATTCAGTTGGCATCGCGGCTCTGGAGATCGCGCAAATGAAATAAAACGAGAATATAAAAATAAAGTTCCTACGGAAATCTATGAGAGAAATTTCACGAATTTCAAAATTTCCTACTCGAACGCGTGAGCTAATAGATACTATTTCATTTATATATTTATATAATATTATATTTTATTACTCTCTTAGTAATACTTTATTATTAATACGCGAATAGAAAATTAGCTTCTAATTTACTTTTATAGAACAATGCGGTTGTTCTCATGAAAATCGAAATAATTCAAATATCGAGGGCACTATAACGGTCGTAAAGAACAGGAAAGTAAACGCGAAAGAGAGAGAGAGAGAGAGAGAGACGGGATTCCGCTCTGGGGCTGACGTAAAACCTTCGACTAGCACGAAATTTATAGGCCCGACCAATGGGCCGCTAAAATGCCTTTCGACAACTATACTCCGACGGATGAGAAAAAAGCCGGGATAGAATACGAGATGAAAAAGTGCAGTCTATTGCGATACGCCCACGTAATACCGCAAACTAGACATTCTTACTTGATATATTAATTTCTCGAACCATTTGTATATTACTCGCTCGAGAGATATACGTTGAAAAGTTTAACCGACGACGGGAATTTCACTCTCGTAAACTCCGGTTTACGTAGTAAAGTCTCGGAAATGCGACCCGACTTTCGTTTTCCGTTTATATACACACTACAAAGGAGTTTGCAAGCTCGTTAAAATTTTTCCCTCCTCTCGCGCCATTGTTTTCGCTCAGCGAACGATCGAAATCGCAAATGAAACATCGGTGATTCAAGGTCGCCACGCTAGATATATAACCCTTTGTGAGAATTTCGCACGAGGAGAGCGTATGCACGAACGAAAGCGCGCGCGCGCATTGGCGAAATGACGAGGCGGGCAAATGGAAAAAATTTTCGGTAAGAAATCCGAACAAGTTCGGAACCTGCTCGTCGTCGTGGGGGCGTCTCTGGCTCCGTCGAATGGGGACCACCGTGATCGCGACAGGTGCGAGTAGCCACCGCGCCTCGATGCAGAGGCCAACACCATTACACCGTTGTGCTTCGCTCTTCCCACTCTCCTCCCTTCTCGCTCGCGTGTCCTTCTTTTTACACTACGCACTGTGCGCGCGCGCGCGTCGACTGATAGCCCCTACCGAGAATAATCTATAAAAATAGTCTAGTCTCGCGCGGTAAACACCGCTCGACTTTACGAACGAACGAAGCGTCCGAAGCCTGGCGTTTCTTTAACGACGACGTTAATTACGCTCGAGCCGAATTCGATATCTCTCTCGATTAAAGTAGCCCTTTCACCCCGTCGCAACGCGCGCACCCTCGGTTCGCATCGAGCCACGGAAATAAAGATGATTAATCGAAAGTAAATTGAGCTCAATTTGCATTTTGATGAAATAAACGACGATGTCGATTTCATCGCGAAATAAAAAGAGAGGCTGCGCGCGCGCGTCGAGCTCGGGGTGAAAAAAAATTCAATTCCGCAAACTGACTCGCGACGATTAAGCCGCTTAGACGCACACCTGATGCAATTCCGACGCGCGGATGGTAAATAATTGTCTCGAACGAGATACAGCGCGGCGAGAGGGAGGAGGTGGAAGGAAAGTGAGATGTACGAGAGGTGAAAGAGAAAAATCGAGAAAATTGAAATGCTAACGAGGCTTAAGTAGCCGTTAATGTAGGCACGGTGCGATCGAAATTCCCTCGGGTAGTGCACGCGCGCTCGTCGCTTATCCTCGGCACGGAGGGGTTACACGCGTCCGCGTGTGTGCGAAAAAAACGGAAGAGAGATTTTTCGGGGCCGGCGAGGTTCGGCGAGGCACGCCGAGGGCCGGAGGAGAGAGCGGAGGGGGATGGAAGGGAATAACTCGATTGCTCCGATGCGACGGCAGCTGAACTGCATCGCGTGTTAGTACGCTACTGGCCGGGACGAGCACGCGCCATATGCCGCATTGTTGCACAGGCTCTCTTATTCCCCTCTCCCTCTTCCTCCTTTCTTCATCTCACGACTCGTCTCGCTCCCTCCTCCTTCGCCACCATTATACCCTTCGCCTCTTTCTCTCTTTGGTTATTGCCGATCGAAGAGAGAACACGAATAAATACAAGACGGCGATTTGCCGCGTCGTTACTTCAAGCGCCACTAGATTCTCCATGATATCCGCTCCACCAATTTCTACCACTTTTTCCCCTCTTTTTCAAATTTTTTTTTGCTCCGTTTTTTTCCAACCTCACGGCAATCGCTTAGCCCGCACGAATTTGTAATTTATTTTTTTCCTCTTCTTCTGAAAATTCGCGTGCTCGGAGAGAGTTCCCGGTCGAGAAACGCGAGCGCGCGCGTTATCGTTTCCTTTTTTCGTTCCTACGAGTAAAGGGGGGTTCGAATTGAAATAACTCGAGAACGCAAAAAATTTCTTATAAACTGTTGATTTTATTGGCGGAGGGGAGCGAGAGAGAGAGAGAGGGTTGACGTTACGGGTAAGAAATCAATTGTCGTCCTCGACAGGATACCCGGTACGCCCTTGTGTATCCTCGAACGGCGGTAATTTAATAAAGCAAATCCGTCGATCGATAACGCGATTTGCCTTAGTTCGGTACACATCGGGAGAGCGGTGCGACGTCGACGGCGACGGCGGCGGCGGGCAGGCGTCGTCGTGCGTGAGGGCTGAACACGCCGGAATATAGGATCGTCGAGAACGGACGTTTCGGCGCGTACGTATTTCATGCGAGAACGTACGGCATATAGGAGGGGCGTGTATTCGCATTGGCGCGTAACGACGACGGAGCGGGAGCGAACGCCGGTGTCAAAGGGAAGCACTAACGGCAATTATCACCCTAACCTAAATGCTGTAGCGTCGTATACGGGTGGGCCGACGGAGGGTGGGAAGGAGCGGGACGCGGGGCCTCTCGGATTCCTAACCCTATGCAGTCGCGTGTGTGCCGCGCCATATACGAGCATAATAAACATAGTTGCGCGTAATGCGCATACCCGAACCTCCCAATCCACGAGATTACAGTAGTCGAGAGCGAGAATTGTCAGAACGAAGAATCAATTACAAAGGCTCGCGCGTTCTACGTGATGTTTCAATATCGAGCGGAATGCTCCCCACTGATAAAAAAACTATCTCGATGCAAGAGAAATAATCTTGATCTAAGAAAATCATTTTGAAGAAAACTATAGTTGTCTCATGTCAAGAATTTTTTGTCTTGGTTTAGATTTTCTTAGCATAAGAGTTTCAATATTTTCAACCAAAAGTATTTTGACTTGATTCAAGAGTATATTGTCTTCGATTGAGACGATCAAATTTTTCAACCAAAGACATTATCATTATCATTTTTTTATCTTGTTTAGAAACTACAAAATACTTCAATCAAGAGCATAATTCTTAAACGAAGAATTTTTTGCTCTTCATCCAAAAGTTATAATTTCTTAATTTAAAAATTGATTTTCTTGAATCAAGAAGAATGAATATTTCGAATTAAGAATTCAATTTTGAAGAAAATATTTTTCTTGAATCAAGATAGTTTTTTTATCAGTGCCTTCGCTCTATTCTTCTCTGCGCATTTTTTCGGAAAGGTCGATTTTTAAACTTTACGGGTCGACGAGTCGCAAAACCGATATTATTTCACGCGTGGAGAGCGTTCGGTTGCCTTCGTCTCGAACACATTTCAGAGAAATAACGGACTCGATTGGTTGACGTATCGTTGATGTACCGCACCGATCTCTCGGGATTTCTATTCGGGAATGTGTCGATATGATTAATATTCTTCGCTCGCTCTGGATGTAGGGAGGAAGCGAGATGGAATATTCGGAATCCCGTGCCTCCCGTACAAGCCCGTGCCTTTTGGAGTTTCGGCAAGGGCTGTACCGAGGGTTCTTTCTCTCGTGCAGGTGTCAGCAATCATCACCCCGTACTAAATATCCACGCAACGTGCCCTCTCGCGAAACCAGCAGCGTGCGCCGTTCGCGTTTTGCAGTCACGCACACGCCACGTGGAAGATCATAATCGGTACTCTCGTTCGCCCCGCGCGCGAGCTCCCATATAACGAAAGGCTCGCCGCCGCTCCGCGCCTACTCGATACACCAAGAGCGCGCGGGCAGCGACACATGCTCTCGCGGAATCGCAGGGACTGCAAGGGGAGAAAAAAAAGGGCACAAGGAAAGCGGTAAAAAATTTCTCGACTTCCTCCCTCCACTACATTAAATCGATCTTATCTTTCAATTAAGAATTCTGTTACTGTCGTAGTGCGGAATTTGCGAGGAGATTGTCGGAGATAGTAAATTCACGGCTTTGAGAGATGTGTGAGCTAGTAGGAAAATACGGGCGAGGCAATATCGGCGCTAATCACGGCATACGCGGGTATACGTACACACGGAGGCTGTCGGGGAAGGTCATACCGCGCGCGGAATCGCGCGTTTACGCGCTCACGGTTACACGCGACGCGAGCGTACACACGCCGGCGCGAGCAGTGCGTTGCATGTACACACGACAGCAGCCGGTATTTCAGAAAGGTGGAATGTGGATCAGCCCGTTTAGCTACTTGGCGCTCTGCAGGTGCTCTCTCACAACAGAGATTAGTAATTTCGCCGTTAGCGACTCTAGGT
Source organism: Goniozus legneri (assembly GCA_003055095.1). Lineage (NCBI taxonomy): Eukaryota > Metazoa > Arthropoda > Insecta > Hymenoptera > Bethylidae > Goniozus > Goniozus legneri. Next base: position 20,373 of record NCVS01002442.1, read on the forward strand.
TGTTTTGCCCCTGCGGGTTGTACCGAGTTACAACCGTGTCCGCGAGTATTCCGCGCGACGAGCGATATTACCGCGCGCTCCTTAATTATTTCTACGTTCGCGCGAGATGGAGTAAACGGGAGGGACGGAGGAAGAGAGAGAAAGAGAGAGGGGAGGGAGAGGGGAGAAAAATATTCAATCTTTGAATAATCGATATCGACTCGGGGCGGTACGTTATACCGGGTTGCTTAGCGCGCTACGTCAGCGCTGGAAAAATTGAAGAATGAAAAAAGAATGAGGAGAGGAAGAGAGACAAGTTGAATAACCATTACGCCGCCATACGGAGCGCGCGTACTCCCGATCACCGTTATATTATTTTCCGCGTTACGAAATAGCCGAGATACGTTCCACGGTGCGAATTCCCGCCAAGGTCGTATACGGTAAGAGTACTAGCCTAGAACTCCGACTTCTCGGATATTGATGAGATGGGCTGTTACCACGGCTCGCCGGTTTGAGGGAATACGGTGTAAGCGTATGCGATGCATATACATACACTCGTACGATATCTCTCCATCTCTTTCTCGCTCGTCTCTCTAGCTCGCTCGTTCGCTCGCTCACTCGAGGATCGCGTTATCGAGCGATTTATCGACGTCTACCGTCATACGTCATCCCCGGGCAGCGATGAATCCACCGCACAACGGGCAGTGAGCGCAATAAAGCGCGTCGTTAATTTCCCTCTCGTTCGAATTTCTTATCGACGAGGGAGTATTCGGTACGTCGCGGGGATTATATCCGGTAGCGAGTATAACGCTCCTCCAACAGAGGGAAGATATAAAGGGAGGAAAGAATTCATCCTTCTTCCAATCTACTCGTCTCACGGACTTTCTCGCTTTCTTGGTGTACGTGCTTTGTTTAGTAGAAGGTCGAGGAGGTAGGGAAAGGTACTCGGGTTCGGGAGCATCTTGGCAGATTATCAAGAGGCGGTGGGCCGGAGAGGAAGAAGGAACGGAAGAAGAAAAGTGGAGTGGGCGAGAGCGGCGCGCGATTTCGAAGGACGAGCAGAGAGCAGAGAGCGGGAGGGGAAGGGGAGGGCCGGGTGTTGGATCGAAACAGAGACAATCATCCGCGCCGCAAGTAATTTGGCGGCGCGCTCTGACGAGGCCCCGAAAACAGTTTAGCCCGAGACGGAGGAACGATTTAAAGGACTTTCGGGAGCGCGTATAAGCCGCGCGGGCGCGACGTTGCCGCGACGGAGAAGCGCGAATCGAAAGCCGAGAGAGGGAGTTGGCGCGTGAAATCGCAAATGCGACGTAATTGCTCGCCACCCAACACGTGACAAATCATCGCGCCGTGCGAAAATTCATTCCCTCGGAGTTGGTTGCTTCTGAATTTATTTATTGTAGGGAGGGAAGGAAAAAAAACAAGGGGGAGGAGCGATCGAGAATCGATCTCTTTTCGCGAAAGGACTCCAATCGCGGAACTCTGGCCGATTAATGAACACGAAGATAGTCGCGAACTTGGATATACCAGGCAGTTCCTTATAAGGCGCCGCGAGCTTTTCATTTGCCCCAACTCGTACACCGCGCTATGAAAAAGCCGAGTTTATAGGAACGCTCGGGGATATCGCCAGCCGGAATTAAGCAATCCCGCGCTCGCGTCTCTCGTATTAAACCGAGCTCCTCGTTCGCCTCGAGAGCGACGAAACATAGAAATTTTCAACCTCGGGTTCTACGATAATAGCGAGCTTCGAGATACGTCCTGTCGCGCGATAATTCCGTAATTTTTATTTTCTCTCGCGGCGAGTTCGAAACTCGCACTTTCGTTACACTTTTTTCTCTCTTCTCGGTTTTATACCGCCTCGAACGAAGCGCGGCTTCGTTACGAAAGTCGATACGACGAATACGAGCGCTAGAAAGAGATCGGCTGTTTTATAACTCGCGCTCTCCGGTTTACCATGCGAAAGAGTCCCGCTGGTCCATAAAAGGAAGCTGGTCGAGCAGATCTTTGAGAACGACTCATCGGCTCCTCGCGAATTATTCACACTCGAACGAAAATCTTTGCGTCCCGTTATCGCGAATCGTTCGATACCGCTCGGTGCGTACGACGTAACGATTTTTCCTCGATCGTCGATACCGTCGTATAGAGATATATGTAGTATACGTCAATGGAGTTAGACGCCGGAAGGAAGTGTCTTATCGTTCCTCGTTACAACCGTAATAAAACGTTCCATTTTTCTACTTCCGTTATCGAGCGCACGAGTTCCGCGTGATTCATTCGCGAGCGGTATCGATGAGACGCGACGATAATTGACGACGTTGTTGCCGTAGCACGTGGCTTTCGCGAGGCGCTTTGACGCGAACCGCGGTGTCCCGATTGAAAAAGAACTGTTATCGCGGGCGCCTAGATAAACTTTCAATCAGTTTTTCCGCCCGTGGATTATCGCTCCGATGCGCGATCCTATACCCACCACAAGCGTATCTACTCGACGAAATTTTTTCTTTCGAACAGCGCACGATTGCTTCGATAGGTTGTTAAATTCCTGAAAAGAGATGTTTTTATTTGCAAAATTTCATTCGTCTCCGGCGCGAGGTAATTGCATCTGGTTCCCCACGGCCGTTTATTGCGTTTTCGCTGGTTCATTTTTTACTCTATTCCTCTTTTTTCCCCGTTTTTGCCATCGCCGTCGTTATTGTTGTCGTCTCGTATATTTACGTTTTTACCTTTTCATCGATTTTTATGATCCGCTTTAGAACAATTTAATCACGTTGTTGTGTGCGATACGAGCAACAATACTGGTCCGTACGTAATAAAAACGACTAACGCGTACTACATCGCGAACCGGGATATATTTTGATTTGCACACCGTATTTTTTTCAATTTACATTTCACAATACGCAGTGGGATGTCCGGCTCCGTCGGGACCGCAAATATAAAATAATTCGATAAAATTTAATGATATAGCGAACGAAATATGCGAAATGAAAAAAGAAAAAATAAAAAACAAAAATTCGTTGCAGATTGTTTTCGGGGGAGAGAATATAATCGAATCGAGCTCGCGTTATTTTCGCTTTTACAGCGAAAGAGAAAAAACATGGCACGAGAAATTGAATTCGTAAAGACACGCCTCGGGCGCTTTTGATTTCGAAGCCTCGACTCGCGAATAGACGTGCGCGATGACGTATGCAGCGTCTTAGCGTGAACGCGCCTTCCGCACCGGGCGACAGAAATACGTAAGAGAGATCGATGGTGACGGAGGGTTCGTGAGAATTATACGTGGAAGATAGAGGGGCGCGTTACAGTCTCGTCCAAGAGGACGAGGACCGTCTCTCGTGG
>NCVS01002445.1:18590-63970 GCA_003055095.1 Goniozus legneri
CCCCATTAATTCCGTTTTTGAGCGCGCCAACTACCTCGAAGGGTTGTAAGGGGTGGAAGCGAACTGATGAGGGATAATTTTCGCGCCTCGGAAGATTTTACTCCGCCCGTATAAATTCGCGAAAATGAAACTATAGCTGCACGCGATTCGCGCTCTCTTTGGGCCGGAGATAAATTAAATTCCGTAGAAGCCCTTCGGGCTATGGGACCCTTTGAAAATACGGCTCGCGAAATTCGTTTACGCCTGTACGTATAGAAACGGATGGGAAGAGAGGCGCGTACAGGGCGAAGGTTGCCTCGCTCGAATGTGAAACGAACGGGCCAGAGAAGATAGCCAGAAAGTGGCTTCTTTGAAAAATTCCGTGCTGATCCGCGAATAAAAGCGGTTGTTTCTTTGCGGAGCCGGACCACGAAGACGTCCGCGCGCTGCAAAGATCGTCCCCGCTATTCTTCGAGCGCTGAATGGCGCATTTATTATTGAGAATAATATCGCGAAGAAAATTTCACGCAATTTCATTAATACTCCCGGCGTACTTTGGTTACTGCGCTGATCAGTGATTCACCGCGAGTAACTGGCATTAAAGTATCGAACAAAGAATAATGCAGCCGCAAATCTCGTTAAATCTAAAAGTTTGAACCTCACCCGTGAAAGCTTTATGTGCACGACGAGACGGAGGACGAAAAAAATGTCTTCCACTTTATCTAAGTAAGCTCGCATTAGACGTTCAAAGTAGATATATCGAGAGAAAGAAGGTTCAAGTTTTTCACACCTGCACCTTCACGGAGAGATTCGAACGGTTTTCGGTTTTGACGAATGGCTCGTGCGTGTTTTTATCGAGCGATATAAATACGGTCTTTATGCACGAACCGTGGCACACGTAATGAAAAATACAAATGCGATGCAATTAACCTTGTATAAAATATTTACGGGATAAAAATTTTATTAAAAAGAAGATCTAACAGTTACGCATGAGTCAAATGAGGTATACCAAGTATACCTTTTTTAATACTAAGTATTTAAAAAACTGAATTATAATAGTAGTATCAAACATAAAACAGTTGAAAAATAAATATTTTACGGAACATTAATCATTGGAATAAAAAAAAATGTAATAATAATAACCAATAATAATTAATACGAAATTTCATTTGACTAGTTTTTGTCAACGGTCATCCCGCCATATTAGTTAGTGTATAAGTGGCATCGTTACGAATTGTTGGGTAAGTGACATTTTCTTTTATGAATATCTCTGCAATCTTCCCGGTAAACTAAATATTTTATCGCAAAAAAATTATGCTCTATACCTCAGAAAACCAATTCAAATTTTTTTCTAATTCTATCTAATCGAGAAATTCGTACATTTTAAAAAAGTAAATTGCCAAAAAGTTACGCGGCAAAGTTGATCGAAATTTTGCTTTAATATAGTATAAATTATGAAATATAGAAAAAAAAACATTAGAATTATATTTAGTAGCGACCTAATATTCTTTATTTTACCTGTGTAGCGTTTGGATCTCCCTTTAATGTAAGTAAAATATGAAAATCCGAAGTAAAGAGTAGTTATATGCGTAGTTTGTCCAGCGTAGTGAGATCTTATCTAGATAAAAGATTATCTCGAGCCTACTTCTTGTGCGTTCTTAAAGCTGATACAGTATCTTGACACAACATGGCGCCTCTCGCAATTCCCTAGATTACGCGAAGAATTTATATCAGTGTGCAATGATAGTGAAGTAGCAAACAAGAGTGTTCTATTTTCTATTACGCGCTTTCTCGATGCGCACTTTTTTGCGAAATTCGACCTCGGGACCGTCAAAAACCGTCTTTGTACGCGTTTAAGACGCTCGTTAAGATGGATCTAAGAAGATATTCCGTTCTGCAACGTCCAATCTAAATTCATTCTGTTTGTGGTTCACCTTGCGCGACCGGCGCACGCGTATATGTTTTACGATGAGGCATCGCTGCGGTTTATTCTTATGAAAAAAAAGAGCACAAGCGTTTTCGATGATGTTTGCGTGGTTTTGCAGCCAGAGTCATGTGTAAGGTTATGTCGCTGGATATTAGAATGCTGCTGAAACGCTGAGGAGGGAACGAGTCACGGTTTTTGATATTTGGCAAGGTGAGTAGTGGCCTCCTGTCAATATCCCGATTTTGCGAAAATGTTTGGACCGAATTGGACTTTTGGCGCGCCCCGTTTAAGTTTACTTTCGGTCGTTCATTTTCAGCCCCTCCGGCTTTCCACCTTCTTGTTCGTTTTTTCCTTCTAAGACCCAAATAATTTGCTCAACTCAGACGAATTCCACTACCTTACCTCACTATAATTAGTTTTCTGAAGAATTTTAGACGAGATATTTTAATGCGCGATTTCTGAGACTCAACATTTTTTATGCAATTGTATGCTCATATTGAGTGCTATCAGTAAAAAGTAGAAGGCACTTATAGTTTTCAGGTGCAAAGGTACTTGTCAGTGGATGACTCGCATGCTAAATATGCATCTCAAAAGTACTTAAAGTGGAATCCGGCCCCATGTTTCATACGAAACTAAGAATGGAACAGTACATACCTATTCATTGGTCAGCTATTATTAGTTTATTTCAGATCTCATAGTGAGAATCAATATTTAAGATAAAAGTTATTCAATTCGCAATAAATTAATATTAATAATGAATAAATATATAATAACTAAATATAATAATTAATAATATCTTACAATTTTTCTTTTAGATCTAGGAAAGGAAGTAAAGATGAGTTTATCACAAACAACTCTACAGTTTTGTAGTCGGAGTTTGGAACGGCAACAGAAAAGAGGAATACAAACAGAGAGGCCTTATAACAGTCTAACAAAAAAGAGGTTTGCATTGATTATTAAGAATCCGTATGAATCAGCAATAATATAACAAATAATATCAAATGAATTTTCAATTCACTGAATCATGGCATTTTATAGAAAAGAAATAAAACAAGCAATTAATTGTCAACGAGTGTGGCCAGCTAGAGAAGACGGTAAAGATGAATTTTGGGCAGCTATTAGGTCGAATTATGATTATATTATGGATACAAATTTAATTGATTGTTGCAAGGTGAGTGATGTTGTTACCAACCATTTATTATATTTACAACAAATGTAACTTTTATTTGTTAATTTGTTGCAGGAAGCAAGTGGCGAATTGATGTGGGATGAAACAGATGTATCAACGCTTTCATGGAGCTTGAAGGAAGTCAGCTGTCAATTCTCAGAACTTTATTCCTGGTTAAGGATTCTGCAAGAATTGGTTTACTCAAAAGAAGAAAATATATTAGACAAAAGTCTTCGCGCGGTATGTGTTTTTGTTTTAATTTATATATATTAAGAGGATTTCTTATTTTCTATGATATATTGTAGGCTCACATGGAGGAACTGCGGCGTAAGGCATATAGAAGGAAGTTGTTCAATGAACAAGCAGGCAAGTTAGTATCACGTACACCCGCTTTGAAAGATGAAGTGGCATGGCGCGTTGATCATTTGAATGCAAAATGGGAATTAGTAGAACAAATTATGGCACCAGTGGATCGACCTATAGAGAATCAACAAGATGTATCAGCTGGTAATTGAAAACTTTAATTATGCACTTCAAATGATAACTAAATTTTATTGAAGATCTAATATTTTTCATCAATCTTTCATATCTCAGATTTTGAGCATGAGGTAAAATGTTTGAGAAAATGGCTTCGTGAAATGGAATCGCGTCTGCAACCTCTAAGTTTTCACATGAATTGGAGCAGAGCAGAATTGGAAGAGAAGGCAATGGAGCATATGGTAAGTCATGAATTTTGAATACACCAGAATTCTCAAAAATTAAATGATGGAAGCTATGTATAACTAGTTTACAAAAAGGGCAAGTCTTGTAACTCATTTATAATTATAATTTCAAGGATTAGATTTGGGTTTCTTGAAAGGATGAATCCTTCACCAGCCTGTTCTAGATTATTTTATAATTGATCATAGAAATCTAAAAATTTTATTTTTGGATTATCAATGATATGTAAGTCAATATTTAAAACTTATGCTGTTTGGCTCGCTGTTTTATTGTTTTGATGTGAATGATTAATTTAAATTGTCTTATGAATTTTCAAGCTGCAATTGGCAATAATCAATCAAGTTAGCATTTTTTATTTTCGAATATCTAATTGCACTGCTTTTTTAATTCATCAAAATTAAAAAAATTATTTAATAGCATTTCTCATTTAGCATATTAGCAAATCAGAATACTTTTCAAATAAATGATAAAATGAGTATAGAAATTCATTTAGAATAGAAAGAACTTGTCTCTTAGCGAGAAAACATCTCATCTAGGTCAGCTTTCATCATACATCCACACTTTCATCATTTCAGAATTGTCAATTACATTCTAGTTATAAAACTAGAAGCATAAGCTCAGGCCACATGATAACTGAGTTCTACAGTTCTAATAGTTTCATTTACATTGTGATCAAAGCATGAATCTCACGCAAAATTATTTTAATGCTTTTTAAAACGTGGTAATTAATTATTGTGTAAATAAGAAGCGTAAAGATAATGTGCAATTCGGAAAGTGTTGGCCTCTCGCGGTCACGTCAAATACTACGTCGGTATAGTCAGTAACCATGATAGCGACTACTGGTCGAGTATTAAAATCCTGTTACCGGTTGTGTTCTTATGAAATTCAGTATACGATAAGATACGTTCGAAAACGTTATCTTTCTTCAAAACATATTTAACAATCAATCAAATTTATCTCATCGTAAGTATGCAAAAAGGATTAAATATTTCATTTTCTACCACCGTAAATATTTTCCCACCTGAAACAATGTACGTATATATTCCCAACTCGATACGTAGTCAATGTTTCGCAGTATTCATCAAATGGAATTCCTAACTGCAAACAACGAAAGTTCAACACTATTGTCCTTATGTAATATCTGAAGCGAGAGCGTTAGGCGAGAGTAATCCGTTTCGCAATAATTAACGTTATTAGAACGTGACAAGTAGCTGGTGTCTCGAATGCGATCGCACGAACACAATCCAGACGCTTATCGAAAGAATAAAACAGTTATATCTGGGACGACTCTAATTGTTTTCGGGGAATAAGATGCTCCGGGGCGCGGAATCCACGCGGGTACCGCTACTCCTTGAGTAAAAATTGTTACGGCGATTCTTACTAGGTCACTCCGTCTCAATTGGTTGTACGCGATCGTTTTATGCTTATGTGCAAAACAAATTTTCGCGTGACCCTTCATTCGTGAATATCCTCTCGCACTTTCTACGCGAGCTTTGTGCGCTTATTATTTCTAGAGAGTCGAAGATCAGTTAGCGAGATTCGCGAGCGCTCCCCGGTTTCGTATGGCGAAAAGAAGCGTTATAATGTATACAATGTTTAGTCGTATCGAAACACCATTGATTTATCGATGATATAAAACAACGTTATTTTCTCTTGTCTCTCGAGCATAAGTGAAAGTTTGGCTCGATGAGGACAGAGATGACTGAGTCATGAAAGGAACAATAGGCACAAGGAATCCACTGTGGAGCGAGTCCCGCATGTAAGGCCAATTGAAACATTTTAAGTAGTAATAAGTTGCTCGGGCTCTGCGGCTGGACCAAGGGTCGCATCATTGAAACGCTCGAGTTAAACTCGACATGAAATTTCTTCGAAGCCGTTCCTCATGCGGAATGAGATATTCGCGTTATCGGCGAATGAGTGAAATCCACCACGCGAGCGATTCCGCATTAATTTATTCCAGACGCCAGCCCCTAACACGTTCCTGTAAACAGTCTTATTTCAAGCTCCTCGTGTACTATTTCGTTCACGGAATTATATTCATCACGCTCGCAAAGTTTTAGCGCTGAATTTCAAATATTTTTGAATCACTTTTGTTTAAGTTTGAGTGAAGGGAAAAGGAAAAACATTTTAACATTTAACAAATTTTTGTTGAATTGGACGGACGGACGATTATTTTATTAAAATAATAAAATAATATATTATTATATTATCTTATTTTTATAACAATTTTTTGGAAATATAGAAGTGTACGTTTTAATGGTTCAACCACATTTTTTTTAGTACACTATAGAAATTCCGGAAATTCAAAGGAAGAGAACGAATAGAGAAGAAGAATAGTTAGCAAATCGATATCGATCAGTGAAATTTCGAACGCAAGAAGAATTTAAAAGGGCTAGATGAATATGTATGTAATAGAAAAGTTTGCGGTATATAGATTCGACCAACAGGGGCATTAGAACCCTCGCGCTTCTCATAATAATTAGACGGATATCCGTTCTTGGCCTGAAATTCCCTTCAATTCACTAGGCAATACTCCTATCATCATAGATAGAGTAAAAACGCGAGATGGTCATTAAGGTGCACATTTTTTCCCCCTCGGTCAAAGGGTAACACACAGCGTACTGTTATAAATTCGATTCGAGTCGGGGTACGCACGAACCGAGCAACGAAGGGGGTTCGCCAACGAAATCGGTTGAACGCTTTGGAGGCCGTAGCCAGCGAGTTGGAGAGGTAAAGAAAGAAAGAGAGAGAAAGAGAGGGAGTGAGGAGCGGCAGGGAAGAGAGGGAGGGGATTTCTGTGTAAGCGGTCGTTTGACGACCGCGCGAGTGTGTGGGTTCTCGTACTCGCGCAGCCGGCAGACGGAGGTGGCAGAAATTGTTTTGTTGCGTTTCGTGAAGTGTATATACGAAAGACCGGCCGAGGAGAACGTTCGGGTTCGATCGGCCGTTCCCGACTTCCACATGGACGAGGAAGAAAGAGCCGGTCGTTCCCTCTCTCTCCACAGCATCGGCCGGTCGAGCGAGCCGCTCTCGCACACAGAGTCAAACGCACGACGCTCGACGTCGGAGCTCGCCGTGGCTCGTTCCAAGTTTACTCCGGCTGCGCCTCTCTCTTCTCTCTCTCTCTCTCACTCCCCCTTTTCTCTCCTTCGTCCTACGAACTTCCCTACGAATATAAATCCCCCCTCCCCTGAGGTATATATCTCTCTCTTTCTCTCTCTCTCTCCTCGTGCATCTCCCTACCCGAATTCCGTGCATCTCGCGCGCAGTACAAACCAAAACGCTCTCTCACGCGCTCGCGAGTGTGTGGTGGTGAAAGCACCTCGTGGAGAATGATGTGTCTCTCAGTTTCGCGATTAGTGATTATTTTCTTTTTCTAATTTTTTCCTCGATTCGATGATTGTGGTGTTATGTGCGGGAGAGTCGTCTTTCGCTGTCTTTTGAACCGATGGGAGACCACGAGGGAGGAAACGACGCCGGAATCACGCCTCTAGCGAGGTTATGACGATGGGGAATACGAAATACGACGTGCCGAGGTACATTGAGATACTCAGACCACTTTGGACGGTTAAATCTATCTTTCGAGACTGTTCGCGCGAGCGTTTCGGAGAGATCTATCGATATACCGGCTGCGGGCCCGTTCGATATCTTTCAATGTCACCCAACCTTCCTACAATCGGACTCGCTTCGTTTCGCACTCCAGGTACATAATGGCAGTGCGAGCAACAAAAACCGAGCTAAAATAGCAGGAAATTATAGTCCTCTATTTCGAAACTTCCTCGTCATTCTCGCTTCTAGTTATTTTTTTTTTTTACTATTTATGCGTGAATCGCTGTATCATAATCCGTACTTTGTGAATAGTGTCGTGAGCCTAGCCGTTTTTTTAATTCTAGAGTGAATAATCAGAGCTCTATTTCTAGACAGCCTTTTTCCACTCGCTTTTTCGAGAATCGGTTCAACATCTCGCGCCGGTTCTACGTAACGCGAGCTAGAATCGATTCGTGCACGAAAGCTTTCTTAGCCTCCATTCGCCAGAATTTTTATCCGCTCGACTCGAATTCCACGATACGTGTCGTGAACTCATCGCGGATGTGACTAACTGTAAAGATTGTTTCAACCTCTCATTGCGCGTCTCTTCTAATGCACTTATGTAGTTGTTCGGTTTTATTCAAGTTTCTTTTCCTTCCATTTATCGTACGATAGATCCATTCTAGCCACTCGAGGAAGCTAATAAACTCGAATCTACGTAGCCACTTCCGTCGGGCGTTATTATACGATAAACGTAGACAAAAAGCGAAAACCGCGCCCGGAGATCAGGAACGGAGCCAAAAAATTTTCTGGGTCGTTCAACTACACGGGGGCTAAAAAAAATATCTCTATTCCACGGTTATTTACGCGACAGACCTCTCCGGCTTTACAGTTGGATCCACGTGGTGGTTCGTTGTGTGAGTCCGTAACCGATACACGCGCGAGATCTGTTATACTGTATACACACGTACGGATCTTGTACACGCGGAAAAAATTGATACGCGTTGGGAAATCCTAGATGAAAACTTTCCGAGCCGTGATTCTTCATATTTTACTTTAACGGTATACCCGGGATGCATATATGGAGACGTCTTATCAACATAAACATCTCAAAACTCGGACTCGTTTCTCCAGATGCATTTTTCTTGTTTTTGATATTTATCTCTCTGGAGTAAAATTCTCGTTGCAAAGATTTTCCACGCTGAAAATAAAAATTTACTCGATATCTATTTGCGTACGTTCAAATAAATATCAAGTATATTCAACAAATTAAAGATACTATTAACAATATTTCTTTGTCAGTGATAATTAACTCTATCCAACAAAGTAATTAATAGCAACTAGCTTCAAAAAATTTTTATTTTCAATGCAGGGCTGTGTGCTAGCTGTGGATACGCTAGTGCAGGTTTAATTATTCCAATTCGAAATGCTTTCTAACTCTCACAGTTTTTCGTGAAATTCATATCCATTCGCACGATCGTAAATTCCTCGTAACGTTCGCGGCCGACGCTCGTGATGGTAGCACATTGCGCACAAATGACCGAGCCCCCGAGCATCATCTGCCTCAGTTTTTTTTCTCTGGCTTCTTATAGGAGTCTCGCGAGAGCCGCTCCCCTCGCGTGTCGGCAGTGTATGAAGCCGAATTCATAAAACGCTCGATGAATGCGCGATTCATGTGAAATTGATTTTACGTCTACCTATTTCTATCTCGTTTGAATAGATTCGTAGATATTTTACGATGCGATATCTTTCATAAATTTTGCGAGAAGATAGCGGAAGGGAATTCTAGGATGATTTAAATTATTATTACAATTGGAACAGATTGCGTAAGCGATAATAGGTATTATTCAATTGATAGTAGGATAACTCTGGTTAGCCTACATACGTCAATACGTAATGAGTGTATGGATTTCGATACAATATATTAGAAGTGACGGCTGTGCGCGATAAAAATTTCAGAAGCCATATTAACTTACATTCCCCGTCATGTTCGCGCCGTATTGCGTTACTAACTTTTTTTCGCCTGTAATCGACTTTTTGTTTGCGAGGACGAGGAGAAAATTAAAATACGAGCCCTCCGTCTTTGTTCGCGTCTAAACTATAATGCGATATTCGGCCTAAAACTTACGGAGTCGAGTTTCTTTTCCCTTTCGCGGATTACAATGTTTCGCGTTTTACGACAAGTAATGAATTTTTGCATCACAAGGTGCAATTTTCCGCGGAATGGCCATCTTCGGCTACGATCGAAAACCTCAATTTCCCGTAATTCCAACAATTTCGAATTTCACGACGGCTGAGGTGGGGACGTTCGAAAAATTAGCCAGGTGGAATCGAGCTTGGAAAGGAATTTATTGTCCCCGGTATCCACGCGCTCGGTCATTTCCACGTGAAAAATGAACAATAGGCACGTGACCCTGTTTTCTAGTGGCGCGCCGAGTTGTGCGATTTCGTATTCGGAGGCCGGTCTCGGCCGGTCGAGCAGCTCTTTTTCAGGGCCCTTTATGCTCGCCATGGTTCTGACCCAGCTCGTCGTGGGGGCCCCCTCCTCGCCTCGCCTCGCCTCGCCTCTGTCTCGCGACTAACCGCCTACGTTCTTTCTTTTCCCTCTTCTTGCCTCTATACCCCACTCTCTTTCTCTCTTTCTCTTTCTCTTTCTCTCTCGCGCTCGTGCTCCTTTTTCTCCACATCTCGCGCGTCTATTGCGCGATCTCTCGTCCCATTGGATATGGTTCTCTTTGCGAGTGAGCTGAAAACGTGCAAACAAATACATTATACGCGGAAGAGAGGATGAAAAAGATAGTGTTCTTGTGTACGGGTTCGTGACGCACAACAGAAAACGGCACCTGGGCGGACGGGAAATAGAGGAACACGACCGTTAATCGATTATTTATCGCCCGCGCTCCGAGACTCGTTCCTGTCGAGCCGTATCTCCTTTGTTATTCGTCTCTCCTCACACTGTCTCTCTTTCTCTACAAGAAAGCCCTCTCTTCCATCAATTACTTCATAACGATGCATTAATTGGTTTTCCAACGCGATCGGGTACCGTGAAATTACCGATCGTGTTTAGAGAGTTCGAGCTTTGTTACGCGACTTTTTCGTCGTTGTTATTCCCCATCGGGAGTCGGCAAACACGCCGGATTCGAAATACGGCGATCTCGCGAGCGAGCGAATAGCCCATTAAGTATGGAGGTCGGGAGTACACGTCAGATCGTAAAGAATTTAATGCACTTTCAAATCGATCCGCACCGTTCCTCCTCCTCGCGCGTTATCTCGTTATCCCGGGGAGTCGCCCTTGCCACCGCCGATACCGCTAATCGCTTTCCACCCATTAACAGGGACCCGATTTCTCGATAGACAATATCGATTCGCGCGCAAAAATCGCGCGAAAAAATCTATAACCGAGTTACGATATCGACGCGTAATCGAGTTCTGTAGAACCAGTTTGTGGAACATCTGTTGCTCCCCAAAGAAATTCAAACTTTCAAATCCCGGTTTTTGCGCGTTATCTCATTACCATTATCTTCCGTGTCTTTTACATTCGCAAAAATTAAGGGGATTATTTTCAAATGGCTGTATCGTTGCACCGAAAAAAAATTTAATTTACATAATATTTGAATTGAAGAAACAATATTTCTTTGGCAGTAATAATTCATTTTATCCAACATCTATCTCTTTAAAATTCTATTTAAAGTAAGCTTGTGAACATTCGTGACTGTAAAAACGATAAAAATGTTTCTTAGAATTATTTGGAGTCGTTAATGATGAATTCTCCGAAAATGTCGAGTGCCTGTTTATTCTTTTTTTTACTAGTGTACATATGAGCGTTACGATTCTGGAGAGAAACGGCGCGAAGGAGGGCCCTGGTTGAATGAACGACGAGGTCGAACGACCTTACGCGGATTTTCCTACTTACGGAGATATAGAGAAGAAAGAAGAGAGCGAGATTCGCCTCTTTCTTGCTCGCTTAGCGCGGTATCCGCTCGACGAGAGCCCGCAAATCCCTAACCGCGAACGTACACGGATCGTATTCATTTACCTCTCATCGTTTTAAATGCGCGCGTAACTCAGTTTCGTTTTTTTTTTCTCTCTCATTTCTCCCTCTCCTATATGAGGCCGCGTTACGTTATAACCGCGATGGATTACCGTTAAAGCGTGCCCATTAAACTCCTTCGCAACTGTACTCGTAGTACGTACGCAGACTCGATTTTTCTGTTTTTCCGACTGTGAAATTGGGGAAGCCGATAGGAATTCCAACTTAATTTCCCGCTAATCGCATCGCGGAATTATTAACCGTGGTTTCCTGCTTTCGCTATCGAAATTGCCGGCGAGAGTTCTTTTTTCTTCCTCGTCTTTTTTTCGGCGAAACGAATTCGAAACAAATCTGTTTTCGTAGACCCTACTCGGCCTCTCGTTAACTCCGAATCGGGCTTGGCACTCCATCACGTGCGAAAGCGAATCTCGCTTCGTTCTCTCGCTTTCTTCTCCAATTTTTTTCTCCTCTCCCCTCGTTGATTTTTTTCCCATTCGTTGGCTCTCGATCGACGAGGCACGAAACGCGATCGAGAGAACCACGAGCGGAGTGAAACGAGCCGTTTCCAAAAATATCTTTTTGCTCGGTGCCCGCGTGACTGGTCACGCGTGCGACTCGTCGACTCGCTAACCGCACGACGACGCGAATGAACGGGGGAGGCGCTCTCCGGTAAAATTTTTCGTAGAACCGAGCCTTCCGTCAATTTGCACTACGCGTACGCGGCTCGGCTTTTATTACCTCGGGGCACTCGCGCGAGCGTAAAACTCTTGTACAAACAGCCTGGCGAACTATAAAACTTTACAAAACGTAATACAGTAAATGGGGGCATTTTTGCTCGATTTCGTGAAAAAAAAAAAGAAATTCACAGCGGTCGGATAATTCTCGTTCGATTTCACGAGGAGAAAATGCAATAGTGGACGAGTATATTTTACGATATCGCTGGAGATAAAAATCGCGCGGATACTCTCGATCGCCGTGAATAAAGAAACGACTTCCGTGACCCAAATTTCGTAACGACGAATAAAAGCCAGCGGGCAGTGTTTACATCGTCATCGGCGAGGTCGATAATCCCCACCTCAAGCCGGAAATCCAGTCGCGATAATCGCCTCGAGTGTGGGACAGCCGGCTCGCGAACGTCCGTCATTTGCATTCAGCTCGCGTCCGTACGCTTCGATTATGTCACCTTGCTTTCCCAGTCATGAGTATATAGACGTACACATGTTCGCCTAGCACAGCCGGCTATATAATTAACCTGCGTGGCTCTTTTTCGATCGAACACGTGCGCCGAATATCCTCACGTGACGTAGCCACGCCGACGCATCGACGCAAGGTCAACGGAAGGAAACAAAAAATATTACGCTCAAGGGGTTAATCGTGCGAGCAGCTGCTCACTTTCCCGCGGCGTGACGGCTAGATCGACCAAAATTACGTGGGCGTATAAAATTGTCGTATAGAAAAAAAGAGGATGTATTTCCTATCTCGCGTGATCTTTTATTGCTCCAAATTATTCGTTTCTCATGCCCTCGGGAAAAAATTTCAATTTTAGATCACATTACGATTATTTTTACAGCCGTGATTGCTTATGAGCTTATACTGCGATTGAAATTTTATTTAACGCACTCGATGCATACGTTCAAATTGAGTTCAACAAATTTTTTTCAGTATAAAATTAATAGTGATACAATTTTTTTGTTGTTCTATCATCTGCAATCAATTTAACAATTTAGTTATTATACATAAGTTTGATATAATCATTATACTCGTTAGTAATTGCAAATATCCCATACGAACTGATTAAAATTAGCATTATTGATTCTCAAAAGTGGCTGACAATGCAAGTCCTCTGTGTTATCGCAATCACACGTTAACTAAGAGAAAACGCAACTTGGCTCCCATTTTTTACAGTATAAATTGCGAATTTCGATTCTAACTAGACAGGGGCTTTATTGCCCGTCGCTCATTCTCCGATATATATTCTGCAGAAGATTAAAGTACAAAGACGAAAAATAAAAAAAAGAATGAGAAGTTTCTCGCATACAAAACACCCTCATTAAACCGACCATTGATTTTCATATCTACGATCGTGGCGGCGCGGGCTGGCTCGCGCGCGATTATACCAGATGTCTATTAACTTTTTCTAGCGATGAGAAAACGCCGTGAGAGGTAACGAGATGAGGTAGAGAGGCAGAGGGAGAGAGACGGAGAAAAAACCACGACAGAGAGGAGAAAGGTCTTTTAAATGTCGCGGAGTTTCCGATGCGCGCGCTCACGCACGAGATATCCGAGCTCCTTGTAGTCTTCTCTCGCTGGAAGAACCGGACGAATGAGGGAAACGGGCCGGGGTGGGGGTAAGCGATAGAGACGCCGCGAAACCGGGTTCATTGATACCCCGCAACAGGTTGCCGATGCATCCGCGGATGGGAATGCAAACGGTATACCATCGGATCGAGAGTAATTGCGCTCTAAACAAAGAACCGAGAAAATTCTCGATCGCGCGCCGATTTCCTGCGGAAAAATAAGCCATCTCCCGAGCACGCGAAGATGGAAGATCTGTAGCAAAATATCCCGAGGCGCATCTCGGCTGCTATCTCGCGCGCGGTCCGGCACGGAGAATCGCGCTCAGCCAAGCGCGAAGCAATTGTCGAACGAGATCGCGATATAATTCCGTCAAAATTAACGTATCGCGGTGGAAAATACAGTTGCTCATCCTCGATACCTATAACTACCTTTCGATATTTTTCTCATTGGCCAGGATTACTTCCTGGCTCGAAACGCGAAACGGCTAACGAATATTAACACACAACCGATTGGAGCGGCTAGACGCGTGTAACGATTGTTCGCTCCGTATCTCGGAACCGGTTTTCTCACGACTCACTCGAGCCTCGCGCAAGCTCGTTCCTTCTATTCCGCGTAATCGATGAGATTTAAGACGGCGATTTTTCTCGGCGCGCGTTTGAAAAATTGCCGCAATATATATGCAGCATCGCTCTCTCTCTCTTTCTCTATTTTTCCCCTCGATTAAAAACGCTCTAATGTATCCGAATGGAGGTCGAAGGAGTACCGAGCTGGTTTATTATTTCGCTTGTAATCGCGTGTTCCAATCGCGATCGTTATCTGCCTCGTACGAGGGGGTATATCGCGTACGATCGTGGGCGGTATCAATCGCGGTATAAATCCCGCGGGTGGTGAAATTTCGCGCTAACGACTCCTAAAAGTGTAACGCCCCGTTTCGCGGATTTTCCCATATACACCGAGGCTCAATTTCACTCCCGGGGCCTCACTTTGGGATTTCTCCTCCGAGGCCTCTCCCACTACTTCTATTCCACGTAACGCGATCATTTATTTAGCACTTTCACTGTGTGGAGGCACACACCGCGCTTTGCATACACTTGAAGGAAAAAATGCTGATTTTAAACATTTTAGAGTCATAAACGTTCATGAGCCTATCCAGTGAGTCGTAAGGGTATCAGGGTGTAGCGAATAAGACTGTGTAAAGTTATTGTTCTATTCATGAAATGACCTCATAAACCCAACATGTGTGTATTTCGACACATTTCAAATTTGTACACAACTTCATCAATATGCAATAATCCACTTTGTGTACTCATTATGCACTGCATTGATCAAGAATCTTTAAACAAATAAAAAAAACATTGCTGGTTCTCAAAAATTGAATCTCTTGATTACATTAACATCTGTTATTATAATCAGTATTACGCCAAGAAAAAATCGTCCACTCCCACATTTGCAGTGTATGCACGCATTTACGCGAATGTTTATCGCGTGACTTCCTTCCGTATCGGCGAGGAGGTACGGGGAGGCTCGGTGGGGGCGAGAAGATTTATCAACGGTGTCGCGGGTAAAAGAAAACCAGAGCTACACGGCCCCGTTAAGCTCGCGCGATTTGCATCGCGGAAGGCAATAACTATCGATCTCTCGCTCTCTTTTCTCTATTTCTCTCGAGTTTTTCTTTCTCGCCACTCGTGTGACCGTAAACAACGCTCCCGGATAATGGAAAAAGGCGACAAAAAAAAGAACGTACCGGTCATTTGAATAACCGTTGCGTGCGAACAGGAGGAGCGCGAGGGAGATACCGGGAAAAAGAATTTATTGCGTTCGGTGACCCAGTATTATTCGAACAAAAGGTATACCCTAGCCGCGAGCTGCTCGTTCGACTTTTTCTCCCTTCTCTCTATTTCGCGAAAGAAAATTGTAGGCCTTTTTTTGTCCCCGGCGAGTAGAAGAGCCCGATGGCGAGCGTTCCGGAGAGCGCTCGCTATAGAATTACGATTGGAGGTACTCTCTGCATCGAATTACGAATGCGTATTACCTCTCTCTAGCTATGTTTGCACACGTCGGGCGATATACGACGATGGTCTCGCAACGAAATATCCCAGGCTCGTTTCTCGTTTGATACTTTCACGCACGGCCCCTGCGAGTTTTCATCAGCGATAAGAAACACAACCGGTAGAATAATAATAATAATAAGAAGAAAAAAAAGAACGAAAGGAAAATGCCTCGGCCATTTTCATTACGACGTAATTTTCTATCCCGGTCGCGGTTCATTCGCCACCGTAAATGGCCTTATTGCACGAAAAATTTGCGAATTGAATCTCGCGCTCGCTCTCGTGAGAACCTTCTGATATATTCGCGTGTGTCGCTTTCCAGATCCTTCAGCGAGATATCGAGGCGCATGGACGAATCGTCAGCTCGGTTGTCAAATTGAGCGAGAAAGTGGTACACGAGAGGAGACGCGAGGACTCGCGTGAGCAGCAACAGAGCGATCAGCAACGAAAACAGGAGAGGCATCCCTCGGCGTCGAGAGTGGCGAGCTCGCTCGAGAGACGCTGGCACCTGCTCTTCCTTCGAGCGCTCGAGTGGCAGTGCCATTTGGAGACTCTCGCCACGCGCGTTACCAAGGTAAATTCGAAACCATTTTCACATGCAAATGTATCGCTTATCTTCCTTTCCTCGAAATGTTCCGGAATGTTCATCGCTCGATTTCCGCGAAACCTTTGCTCTTTATCCCCGCTCGAATTGTATATTTTGCAGTCTGGCGCAATTTGAAAATGGCATTAAGAAACTGGCAATTCACTTTTGTTTCCTGGGCGATTTACGTCATCGGCTGCCACGCGGAGTAGAACGATCGCTCGGAATATTGCAACTCGCCAGGCTCGGCATTGAACTCACCGTTTGAAATACGATTCGTCATTTTTTACCTCTTTTTTCCTCCTTATACCTCCGGTTTCCCCGGGAGTTTTGTTTTGCCCGCAACTTCGGTAACCGAGTCGAAACATATCGAGGCTTATAACGACTCTCGACTTGTCTAACCGGAACCCCGGAGCCCGTAACGAGGCATTCCATAATACCGAACATCGACATATGTGTACCCTCTTTTGACGTATTCGAGCCTGCGAGAGAGACTAAATCGGTCACGGGTCTCCTTTTATTTCCTCCTTTCGCGTTCGATCGATGCCCGAGTCGAAAAATTTGATCCTTTTTTGGTCACATTGAACTTTGTATTTTGTTTCATTTTATTTTTGATCTATTTGGTATTTTAATCGCGATTTTTATACTTATAAATGCAGTTGGACTTTCATTTGTTCATAAAACTTTCAAATCTATAAGTATAATTATTTTCTCAGAATACTGATTAGAATAATCAAGTTCATCGACAAAAAAAAGACTCGTTATTTCACTTACAAATAGAAAATTTGAGTATACGCTGAAAAATACGACTAAAAAACGATTCGAATTGGCAGAAACTGATCAAATTTTTTAACTCGATCGTTTTCTCGAAAATTCACGCCTAGCGTTCGATATCAAGCGCGTTATACTCGTTACGCTCGATTAATATTCGATGCGAGATCGATCACACGAGGGCTTTAGAAAGCCAAAAGAAGGAGTTTGAAACGAGCGAGAGAATTAACGACAACTGACCGATGCAAAGTACCCGGCTACCGTTTTACTCGACATCTGTTCAGCCGTGACTCACTCCTTCTCTCTCGAGGCGATTTTATACACAACAGAACGGTCTAAACGTATGCGGCAAGCACGCTCGTTCGTCGAGGAAAATTCTCATTGATGTTACAAACCGTGCAGCGAAAGGGAGAAACCGCTGAATTTCCACACGGCGCATATATCACGCTCGGCTCTTTAAAAAGTAAAAGAGACACGATAAACGAAGAAATATATATACATATACATATACCGATTCGCGTGGTGTCTCCTCGGGTTCGAGTTCGACGATCTGGAGCTACTTTCACCGAGCATCGTCCTCCTCCTCGATAATGCGTTCCTCTTTCGGTTTTTTCCTCGTCATGTGAAAATTCGGTCATTTCGACAGAGTGCCGCGACCGGTTACGGCAGCAGCGACGAGGAGCCGGTCAGGAAGCAACCGAGGCTGAGTATACGCGGCAATTCGACTGGTGACGTTCACGACAGGCCGAGGAGACGGAGTGCCAGACGAGTCGAGGAGAGGTCACGACGTCTATCGTTCTCTGACAGCGACGCCTCGTCCGAGAATCCGCTCACCGATGACGGTTCCTACTTCGAGGTACGGAACATTTGACATTTTTTTTTTCTACTACTAAGTAAACAGCTCAGTTTGTGACCCTGGGAAAGTTGGTCATTTCCTGCTAATATTTTTTTAATTTAATCAATAATAAAATGTGGATTAATAATAAACACGAATTGTGTTTTTAAAACATGCTCTGAAAAGAAAACCTTTCAATAAATTATTCTAAGTACAGTGAATCATTAAACTGTTTATTAGAACTTCATGTTTTTAACTTTCATTCCATTTTATTTATTCGAGCACTCACAAATTTCTCGATTTAAATTACTTATTTTAAAGGGAATTCTTTGCTGCAATATTTAAATCTTACAAAATCTCTTTTAAATCATTCTAAAAATTGTATACATATTTCTTAGAATTAATCATATCGTTTTCGGTATTATTGTATTGGGGTACTGTCAGCTTATCAATTCGCTTAACCGGAACAGTTTTGCGGCATTTTTCTCGAGCTCACACATTGCTTGCATGTATAGTGCGTGCATGTTTCCAACGCTTGATGACACTGTTCATAACGCGTCTCGCTCGCTCCTGTTGCTGCGGCACAATGTTTGTGTGCGTCCTCTTTCTGACGAACGACAGCATTCGGCTTCGAGCTATGACCAACGAAGCTCAGCTGTTTAACGCTCACTTCTCTTGATCAGCCGAACCGATCGGTTGCGCTTTTCATTCACTTTATTTTGCTCATTCGTAGCTGAACTACTCTTAATAATTATCAATGAATTATTTATTTGTTCTCCTGCTCGTATTATTAACTCATCGCTATTTTTATTACCATTTAAATAGTGATCTCCTGTTCATCTTTATTTTTATCCAGGATATTCGTTGATCCCCTTACCTGTGTGTGTGCGTGACTTCTCCTTCCGCTGCATTAAAAGCAGCACTCTGCTGTTTGTCCTGCTCTTGTGTCACGCCTTTATCTTGGCTTCTTTTCTTTTCCTCTTTCTTTCCTTTTTTCTTCTTTCCTGATTAAAAACGAAATAATTCATGAAGATGAGTTTCCATATCATTCAATTTTATATTTACTTTCCATAAAATGTCACTAACGTAGTACGAATGACTATAGTCGCCCAATATTACATGTAAATAATAGCAAATCATTCGAGCACTAGGTATATTTTTGGTGCAGCAGCCCTTGGCGAAAATATTAAATCAATAGAAATTGTTCATATTTCATACGAAATATTGAAGATCACAAACTGAGCTAGTGACAATCGTCAAACAACTTGAAAAAGTAAACAAAATTTGGCAAAAATAAATTATGAATATAATTTTGCCTCAAAAAAATCATTAGATAAGTTGAGAAGTCAAAACTGGGCCGGTTACTTTACTGGAAATTTTTGCACCGTATTCATTGTAATATTGTACAAAGGATAGGGATAAAATTTCAACTCGAGCCTCAACGCCTTCATTGACCTCTAGACCGTTCGTTTGATTCAATCGGTGCGGCCGACGAGATCGCGTTGGACGCTCGACTCTCGATTGCTTCGTAACTTATCGATGAATCTCGGGAGACGCCCGCGCGAAAGTGCCTGGATTTCTTACGAGTTCCGATTTATAAATATTTTACTCGGGCTATAAATGAAGTAGAAACGATAAGACTGATAAGCCGATCCGATAAGAGATATCACAGCGGTTGATTCTGAGCTTCGCAATACTAAACGCAGTCATCGGTCTGTCGTTTGTCGGAGAAAACTCCAGGTACTATTTGTATTATTAGAGTGCGAATTACTACGGCTGCGGTAATTTTCACGCGGTTCGTTTGAAAACAACAATTGTCTTCGTTAGCAACGTGTTATCTCGTTCGAGCCGCGGTACATCAACTACGGTCGTGTTTGAATTTTTCATACGTCAAATTAATTTACTGTTATGCCACGCGAGCAACGATAATAATACCCGTATTTCATCGCGTACGCGTACACACTCATCGACCAAAACGAATGATTGTACATTGTGTCTTTACGACACTCGCTCTCACGTACAGCGTTTTCACTGTCGGTATTATTTTTTTTATTTCCCGTCTAAAAACTGTATGGCTTTTTAGCCGGCGCAATAGATGTCATTAAAATGTACTTAAAAGTATACACACGCGGATCCTAAAAATAGAGATTACAGTGTTGCGCGATGCCAGCTCTCTCGTTATTATCCCCGATGGGTACGTGTCTAAAAAGTCATTTTACCGCAGGATGAATTATGTCAACTGTGCGTGATGGATAAGGATTACGAGCTGCCGGCGGGGGGACAAAAAATAGAAAATCACGCGAGCACAGTGGAAACAGCTGTACAGTGCGAAGCCGACGCTGTCGACGGCGGTGTTAGCGAGATGCCGCCGACACCTGACACCGCATCTGCCTCGACGCTGATCAATAAAATCGATGACACATGCCCACTGGAAAGCAAGAACGAGAATCCGCCGCGTACTAGCACGAGCCCGAAACGTAGGAAGCTCGCCGAGGAAGCCGCTTCCTTTAACACGTGAGTTAATTGCATCCTCGCTTGCTATCCTTGCGGTATCGCTAGCCCATACTCAGTAACGCCCATTCGCTTTGTGTACGTTGCAGATCCAACCGGAAGTCACGTAATTGCGCTACGTTTTACTTCAAACACGCGGATACGGACTCCGAGGCGGACCGATGCGTGGGCGAGGACTCCCCCGGCCTGATGGAGGACTCCTCCGAGGAAGAGTGGACCTACACGTCCTCGCGTCCGGACGTCAATGACGTAAGCACCGAGAAACGGGAGACCAACGTCGTTGTACGGCTAGACTTTGGCGAGGTTCAACGAACCGAGCAAATGGACGATACTCGCGTAGTGCCAAACACCGAGAGTAATGGAGAAACGACGCTTAACGAAAATATTGATAACGAGCACGACGTTGATAACGTCATTTGCGACGGCAAAACGACGCTAGATCGGAACGATTTTAGCAGAACCAATTATCGCGATAAAAATAACGATAGTAATAGTCTTAACGAAGATGCCATAGTTGTTAATTACGTTCCGAAGGACGAGCAAAGTAATCCGGAGAGTCGGCAAACCGACGATTCGGAAAATTTAGTTCTCGTCGAAAACTGCCAATCCGAAGTGAGAGATAGCGACGAGGAGTCTCGAGACAGTAGAACAAATACACAAAGACTGATCAAGGAAGTAGAGAAACTTGTAAGAGACGAAACTGCTAATGGAGTTCCAACTACTTTTTCGCAATTAATATTCCCAGAAAAACATATTGCCAGTAGTCACCGTACTAAATACTTAAGAATAAAAGAATGGTTAAGGCTTAACTCGACTCTTAATCAAGAGGCGAGATCTACTTCGCATGTAAATATTTTTATATTTTGTTACGTTTTATGTATCGATTGGTATTTGTTAAACTAATATCTAAATTTGTTTTCGTTAGTATTGGCTGCAACCGTTAGACAGTTGCGATGCTAGTGGGGAGTACACAACAGAGGATTCAGACGCCGAACGAAATTCTGACACCTCTGAAGAACCGCAGAGTAGCGTTACGACGTATCGACGTTGCGACGGTACACTGGCTTCTAGTTCCCAGTCGGTTTCGCGAGAAAATTTTGAAGATGTAGATAAAACTCTAGTCGGTTCTCAACTCGAAAGCGTTACGCCAAAAGTTGTTATGCGAACCAAACAAAACAAAAATGGTCCACGTCCTTGGAGTGTCTCCTGTATATCACAGATTGGATCCGATCCGGCTTCAAACCAATCTCACGAAGCTATTTCGCAATTTTCGATTTCAGAAACTGCACTGCATCAACTAGTTTCTTCTTCGCCTACTAAATATCCTACGTTACGAGCTTCGTGAGTATTTTTCAAAAAATGAAATAATCGAAACTGCGAAAACATTGAAATATTAATATATTTGTACTTTATTTTTTGCAGTGAATCTCAGAAATTATTCAATAATTCAACATCAACTTTACTCGAGGAATCAATAGCTGGAGCTGATAATCGCGTTGCAAGGAATAGTTTGTTGCGTAAGAAAAGAAGTAGGCTACGTCGACGAAATCTGGTACGTTTAATGAGCACTTTTCTAAGCGACTGTCAGTTGCAACACGATTTTATACCAACAATTTTCGTTCAGGGTCGAAAAAGCGAATCTAGCTCGGAAGGTCTGCAGCAGCACAATTCCACAGGAAGCGATGGAAGTTCCAATTTGTTGAATTCTTCGCGAAGATCAAGCTCTAGTCGAAAATTAGCAAAAGAAGGCCGTAACACGCTCGTTAAATCGGGGTCATTTTCCGGATGTGCGGCTCCACAACAGTTGCCAGCTGAAAGGATGATCGTTAGCGATCCAACCCCTCTGTTCTGGCCACCAAAAGAAAATATTATGCTTTCGAATTCAGAAACTGAGGAGGATGAACGCGCTGGATTGAAAGTCTGCCACTCCTACGGCGAGAGCTTCCTAGACAGCGTTTTGAATGGCAAGGAATGTTCCAATAGACAATTTAACGTGGATAGTGATGTCGAAATGAATAGCCTTGGAAATAATTCCTTCTCCGAACAGGCGTGGGATAATTATCAGGTAAAAAAAAATCAATAACGAAGCCTATGTAGAGAGATTCTTTGAAATATGACGTATGCGAGATTTGAGATTGGTCGCATCATTTCATTCTTCATTTGTAAAGGTGTATCTACTGATTAGGATAAATTTTAGCTATTTCATGTTACATGCTTCGATTATTTTTGTTCAACAGGAAAAATACATGAGCGAAACTTATAGTGAAGCACCTGATGTAGAAACAGCTCGCCGCTTATTGGAGTTCGGAGATGATTATAGAAATTTCTTAGACAGTCAATCCGATTGTGCTTCTAGTATGAGCGCTATGCCTGGCAGTTCATCTCCATTACCTAGACCAAGAAAGCATCATGTACGTTCATTCCTAATGTTTTTTCTAGACCAAATATCATTATTTTTCCTTTAGTTCCTTTCATGAAATGTTGCGTGGTAGACTAACGTAGAACCTATATCCTTTCCTCGCTCTTCATAAAGAAAACATAAGCCCCACTGGTATTTTTGATCCTTTTCTTTAGTACCCTCTTTTATTGTAATTACCTAAATTTAGAAATAAAACAATTATTTCTTTATCAATTTTTCCTTGGTTTTGTTTTTTTAGTTTTATTTGTTTGATTAGACGGTATTTTTAGTTTATCATAATAAACAAGTTGCAATAAATTCTAACGGCATATGAAATTAAAGTATTATTCGCAATTTAAATCATGGACCTTTTTGTAGGTTATTAATTACATCACAGAGGACAGTGACAGCGATGTGGATGACTTACGTAACGCAATAGAGAAATCGCAGGAGCAGCTTGTTATCGCTGAAAACTTATTTTTAAAATTCAATGGCACGACATTGGAGAACTATGTATGTATGACATTTAATTGAAGCATTTAATGAATTTCAATTGAGAGAAGTGGCTATCTTGTATCAGACCTTATATGATATAGTACCATTATTCGATGTTAAAGTTCAAATGATTCAAATGTTAACAACGAGTGAATTATAATGAATAACTGTTAATAAATCTGTTACAGGCTGAAATCGAATGTGCTTGTCGAGAGAATATTAGGTTATTGCAAATGTCCTTAGAGCAAAGAAATGGTTCCTACGCGAGTAAAAAATATGCCAAACAAATTCATGGTAAGTAAACTGACAATAATTAAATAATTTTCCAACAATACAATGAAAATTAAAAGTTCATGTTCATAAGAAAAATTATCCAACCACAAACGAGTTGAATGACCATATTATCTGACCTCACTCAATAGAGCGTAGGTGTGATTCATGTAGGCGGTGAAATTCAAATACTGCATTTCTGTTCTATCCAGTTACTTACAAATTCTCTCTAATCTCCCATTTCATTTGATATTTCTAACTTTTACTGTCAAAGTGGTTATTTCATTACATAATTAATGACTAATTATTCATACTATTTGAATTAAGTATTAAAGTGACTTATGAGTGAAGAAAATATATATAAATTATTCAATATGGAATTTCCGGCACAGTTTTCGATTTTCTCAAACGTATCATGGATCGAGGCGTAACGGTTCGTTCTCTTGAGAGTTCCATACTCGTTTCGCCAAGCTCTCTTGTGGAGAGGCACCGTTAAGAGGTATACCGATCGAACGATCGTGTGCTGCTGTTAGTGTTTATTCGGAGTCATCAGCTGACCGGTTCAGCGCTATGACAAACCAGTTCCTTTGTTAAGAACGATTGTACGTGATTCGATCATCGCCAAAACCGTGTATTTAAATAGTGTGACATTTGTTTTCAGAGGATTACAGTTGTTCTTTAATTCTCAATCTTAAAATAATACAAATGATCTGTTTAAACTAACGTAAAACATCACTAGAGATATTTTGTGCGTGATTGTGTTTCAATTAATGTCAGAAACGAAAAAGTTAGCGAAAATCAGATTCGTGTAAATTACAGTGCCTTTTCGGATAATTTATCATTGATATCATTAATTCAACTTTCTCATTCATTTAAAATAATTCTAAACCAGTTGAAATTAATTATTATAAGAGATTCATATAAGGTAAATACCGTTGTAAGGATAATTGATCTTCTTGAAACATCAGAGAAAGTTCATACTGTTATGTTTCTCTGAAGTGAAAAGAAACTTAAATGTGTTTAAACGCGAATTTCCCGGCGTTGAAGAAAGTAGTCTTACTGCATTCACGAATCACTTTATATTACTGTAAATTTTTATAAATATGGATTTTCACCACAATTTGAGGTTGTTTGTTGAGCAATGTGACACTAAAAACGTGACTTACTTATAGATATAATTTATATTTCGAATCCGTTTTAGGTATAATGGAAAAATGGGAATCCTTGTCGGCTCGATTTCAAGAGGCTCAAAAGGCGACTGTCCTTCACAGAGACTTGGCTGTCCTTCACTCAGAGCTCAAAGGCATTCATGATCGCATACTTTCGTGTGATATTATCTTCGATCAACCTCGTGCATTAGAAGAACAAATTGGCCGCATTACGGTGAGTACATTCTGAGAATTCTAATTACATTTCGCATTGAGTTTGTGAAAGTTGAAAATGTGGGAGGCACACTCACTTTACTTTCGGTACACTTGAAAAATCAGGAAGTCTCTTATGAACTGTAGATAAGGTAGAGAATGTTTTAGCCAGTGTACAAATCTGCCGTATCACGTGTAGTATCAATATAATTCTACTTGAGGCTTTCGAGTTACCATACGTCAGCAACAAAAAGAATAGAAAGTACTCTTTCTTTAAATTTTCGAACTTACGTTCAGCTTTCTATCAATTCTATTTTTCATTGGGTATTTTACACAGTAATGTTATTTTTGTACGATTCTAAAATTCAGTGCAAGAAATTTAACGATATTTAAAGTACTTGAATAATTTATTTATACCAACAATACTGCGATACTCAATTGTACAAATAAACCATGCCGGAAAACAAAATAACTGTACTGCCAGGATCATCGAGATTCTAGGAGCTGGGAAATAGGGTTAAGGCGGGGTCTGAATAGCGGAAGGAGATATCTCGCGAGTCAGGGGGTAGTAAGAGGGCGAAAAGGCAGGAGATGGGAAGATGAAGAAAGGACGAGGGGGTAGGAATAGGAGGCCCGACGAAGGAGAGAATGGCGTAAAAGCGTAGTCGTGTCACACGTACGCTCGTCTGACGGAGACGTGCTCGGCATTTCAACGCGTACCGGCGAGCGCCGTCAACCCCCGGAGTTTCTACCCCTGAGATCCATCCCTCGAGGTCCCTCCTCTCTCTTCCCTTTTCGCCTCAGCAATATCCTCGGCGTCCCTCTTGATCTCATTGCGAAGACCAAACACATGCTCCCTATCTATCATCAAGATGTATTAGCGTCCAACATTTGCTGGCTGAACTCGTCGCTCTCTGCTGCATTATGCACGAGCAACCCCTCACCGTCTCGTATTTCTGTTTTATAAGCTTGCAGCTAGTGCACCTTTGTTTCAGCCTTGTTGCTCGATTATTCGACGTCGTTTCAGGCCGGATTTCAGCGAAAATTAAACAAATTTGGTATTTAGAGTTTAATTGAATATAAATCAGGTAGCATATGAGGGTTCTCGGCGAATGCATCAAAATTGGATGTGCCGTGTTTGTATTGTACAACCGTGAACGGAATTGCACATCTGACCGTAAATGGGAACGTTGGATAGGCGGGGACAATGCCGTGCACCGCCTGCTGATTATGTTGCTATGTAATCGTGGCTGGAATCAATGACACATGTTTCGGATTCCCTGACAACATTCAGCACACACCGCGAATCAGCTTTGTTTTAATTGTTAATTCGAAACCTGCTATTATATATTTAGTCTTAGACTCCCAAATAGAACATTTCTGAGATAGCTGACAGTAAAAAGTTCGATGCTTTCTTGCATACCACGATACCTTTCTTCCCTTTTTTTTTAATATTGGCCACAAAGAGAAAGTCACCAACGAACGACCGTGACGAAAAGTGAAAAAAAAGTATGATTGCGACAGGATCGAAAACAATGCCCTATTTAAATCGATCCTATGTCACGGTGTTTTGTTTTTATCGAATACCTCAAATTTGCTATAAAAAGATCTCGGTAATGCGCTGCTGATGTATCAGAAAAATTTCATCGAATTCCTCCGTGGAGGTTCAAGTGCAATATAAACCGAAACGATTCCGCGTGATATAGCGCTATGGAATTAAGAGACGTAAAAGGCTAATTTCCCACTTTTACGACGTACGTGCTGGGCGTGCGTCTCCTCATAGCCATGCAAGTCGCGAACGCGTACCGACTATTCTGTATACCAAATTCGAATCAATTGATTGGCTGTTGATTGGAAATTGAATTAGATCGCAATGCGCGTGCTTTAGGGGGAAATCAGGGCTGTCTTCCAAGGGTGCAAGATCGTATTATAAATATTGTAATAATCAACCGGAATTTTCAAACTCTTCGAGAATCGTAGAAGAGGGAACATTAAGTGAAGTACTTTTGACGTTATTTTTCTTTCACTTTCATTCGAACGCCGATGTCTGCCTCGCTTTGGGTATAGATTTCTCTCCCTCTTCCTCAATCCCCTGCAGCTCTGTTCAACCACCCTTTCATCCCCTCCCATCAAGTGCATCCTCTCTCTCTCTCTCTCTCTCTCTCTCTCTCTCGTTCTTGCTCTCTCTGCAATGTGACTTGAATATGAAATCCATTGTCGTTCCTGTCTCGCGCGGCCGCTCACCCGATTTCCTCGCTCTCTTCCGAAATGCACGAAAAAGAGGGTGTAAAAATGTTACCGAGTTCGAGAAATTTTTCAGCTTTAATTTCAAAAGTAGCATAGGGACACACGAGATTTTCATAGCATCTACCGAAGAAGTTATAAGAGTTCCACTTCAATTGGTCGCAACAGGCTAAGTTATAGTGATTAAATTTTTCGCGTTACGCTCCATTGAATGTAGTTCATCGAACGCAACGGAACGAGGGGACTAGGCGAACGAACGCAATCTTTCGTTATTCTTAGCCCCGTCTAAAATTATTCGCGAGCCGGAACACACGCGAAAAAAAATTCAAAGCAACGTGGGTCAATCGTGGAATCGGCGCAGTGTCAAGGAAACAGAATGTAAAAAGTAAATAAATAAAGAAAAAAAGAGAGAGAAGAGGGAAATAAGTCGAGTTTGTCGTGGACGACAAAAAGGTATAGGTACTCAAACTTGTGGAGAGGGTACGTTGAATGAACGTAAGAGCGTCCTTTACGAGCGCTATTTTCGGACTTCGGTTCTCTCTCTCTGTCTCTCTCTCGTCGTGGTACAGGGAAGGTAAGAGGACGAGGAAACCCGAAGACGAGAAGACGGCGGTCGCTCATTTTCGTTCTCCGACGCTCGGCGTCGTCGTAAATTCGAAGTTATTTATGCGGTCCTCGTTCGGGGGTGCCTTCTGCAGTAGAATGACGGGGACGTGACAACGTGACGCGGTTGCTTCATCATCCGCCTATATCCTACCTATCTCTCTTCCACTACCACACAGCTCGCTCTATCCACCTTTCCCTTCCCATCGCCCTCGGCCTTTTCGAGTTTCGGTGTTACGCCTTGTCCGATAACTGCCCTTCCGTTACTACGCAATGGCCATTTCTCTCCCTCACCCTCCTGCCATTGATTTTTTTGTTTTTCCAATTGTTTTCCAGATTCCCTTGTTTTCCCGGAAAAAAACTCCATCACCTTTGAACAAACACACGATTCCACCCCTTGCAGTATTTTACATCCCTCGGTATTGAATATGGCTTAATGGCACTTCACCCCCAATGTGAAACGACTTCTCTTACTCGTGATATTTTGCTTCGATATTCAGAGCCGAAATTAGTTATACAACCCTCTATGAATGGCGTGACGACTAATCTCGTTACGTTATTATTAATAGTGCTTCGTTTTAGGCGCACACGTATGAATATATAGGGATAGTTAAAAGATTTTCCGTATGTAGAGCGTGGGCGAACGGTGGTTGTTGGGATTCATAAAGTAGTGAGCTGTTAGTGCGAGCATTTCTTGTACATTTTACTCCGTGATAAGAAGAATGACAGTAACAGTGAGACTGCATAGTCTTGTGATAGAAAGAGTTTTCCAAAAATAGAAAATGCTCCATATAAAAAGAGAATAATAAAAGCGATCGAGGGTAAAGTAAGAGAGAGAGAGAGAGGGAGATAAAAGAAGAAAGAGTGCTGTGTAGAGCAAGTGGGAGTGCAATTCGTTCGCGTTAAGCGGGAGAGTATGGGGTACTAAAAATGTATATTTAATGTTACAGACCGAATTGACTGCTCTGCGGGAG
The DNA here is from genome assembly GCA_003055095.1 of Goniozus legneri. Classification (NCBI taxonomy): domain Eukaryota; kingdom Metazoa; phylum Arthropoda; class Insecta; order Hymenoptera; family Bethylidae; genus Goniozus; species Goniozus legneri. The sequence goes on from NCVS01002445.1 coordinate 47,334, forward strand.
TGCAAGGTGGCGATGCTCGCCCTAAACGTCTCGACGCATCGACTGATCACGGACCTCGGTACCTCCGTATCGTTGATCTTCACTGCCCTTAAAGACGGCGTAGCCGACCTTTATCGCATTTGGGACGAGACCTTCCACAAGTAAGTATTCCGATCGGAATGATTACTTTTTCGCGACCCACCAATCGACCGTTTTATTATCTGAATTTTTGTCCTTCCGATGCATCGTTTAAAATAAAATCGAATAGGTGTGTGAGTGAAACTGTCGAATCCAATTTCGTAAATTACTTTCTAAATTAGAACTCTTTCGATTTCGGTTTGAGAATGCACCGCCACAAGAGGGGCAGCGTAATAGGGGATAGTAGGTCAGCGTCGAATAAAACATCGACTGACCGTTTCGTTTGACGTTGGGTAAATATTGTGAGAAATAATGAAGCCACGAAAGCAAACAGACCGGTCGGATTAAACCAAAAAGTACCTGGTATCATACTAATTTTAAAGATGAAACTAGTCGAAAATATCACATGTACATAAATATTTTTTAAATTTGTACAAAGATCAATATTTCAAAATGAAATCAATCGGTTCAAATTGATATTAGCAATAAATAAAATTACAGAATTAAAATTCAAGAAAGCATATTATTTTTTTAAATTTAAATAATTTAATAATATTTTTTGTAATTTTTATTGATTAGAAGGGCTATATGTTTCATGAGTAGAATGAATTCAAATATTTTAACCCACGGGAAGCCGGAAATTACCATGAGGTTGAATAAAAAAGTGCGTGGAGAGTTCGCAACGAGGAAAGAGCGTTTTAGGATTTTGACCCGCGTCACGGGATTACTAGCTTTAGTGAGATCGTGCGTTTAATCTCGGCCTCTTTTTGGCTATCATAACAACTAATACGTCAAAAGATGGTATCACTGTTTTCAATTTGTTTGTCGTGTGAAATTCGACCGTCTCTGACCCCTCGAGCTATTTAAATTTAATCCTCTATTACCATTTCCTACCCTCTCCCATGAAAATAATAAAAACAGTCTTTCTCGTTACATACTGACCACCCTTTCACACGCCAAATATCATTTAAATGAAAATAGATCAGATACAATTTTCTGTTTTCTGGTGACGTTCTTAAGAACTCGGTTACATCACTAGCCGGCGTCGACTTTTTATTTCGCGCTATAAATATGAGTCACACTCGCATACGTCTAAAAAAAAGTAAAATAAGTTAGCGTCAAAGAGCAGAAGGCCGAAGTCAGATTTAGGTTCTGCCATTTAACGCCACTACGCCTCGAGCGAAGAACGTTCGATCCTTTCAAAGTTCCTATTGTAGTGAGAAAATATTCCCAAACCTGACAATTTATTCCCAAAATTATATCGACCCATCGACTAAATATTCGTTTCGTTTACTTGCAGAGGTAACCAGCAGCTGTGCGCTTTGCAAACAGTACAACAGTTTAGCACCAGATTTGTCGATCTTCAGTGCGTTCTCCAACGTGACAAGGATACTCTCGCAGTTCTGGACGTGGCCCTTCACGCCGGTGCCACCACGGAAGTAGCTTCGTCTGTTCGTCACGTGGCTCGATTATTATCGGAAAAACCAGACGTTAATTCTCAGGTAAATCCTCCCCATTTTTCGCATTTCGATATCCGCAAGCCATAAACCTTCCTCGAGATTATTCCAGGAAAATCCATAGGAAATCCCGATCCTGCCACAACCTTCCCTAAGCTTTCCATGATTTTCAATCGCTTAGATTGCCGTGGGCAATTATTCAAGGGGGCTCGTGGATGGGGTAACGGTTCCCAGAGGCATCGCTTGTGTGCATGAAGCCATTCCTCCGCGAGATCTAGTAGGGGAAGGACAAAAGCGCTGGTGGAATCGAACTTATAATTCCGATCATCCATCAGCTACCCGGAAGCGTATCGTTTTGTTTCTGTGACCGAAAATTAGCCCAGTTTATTTCGAAAAATATGATCGCTTTTTGCACCCACTGATGGAGTTCGGCTTATTAAGTCGAGTACAAGCTCGTAAAGTAGCAAGTTGTCGCTGCCTCTTGTTTCTCATTTCTTACGTCTCTCGGCGTGGCCATATTCAATGCGTGGTAGGAGGAAAGAGTTCCGAGTTTCGCGGATCTACGACGCCTGTGGGAATAATTTCGTGCACTTGACGTTACGTATCTCCTTTCCTCTCTCGGCGTGCTCCTCTTCAAGGATGAAATGAGCATAAATGACGAAAGAAGTTTTCCAACGGGTGCCGTAAAATACACGAGCACGATGTACCCTCTTGGTAATTCGCAATTAATTTTTCAGAAAAAAGGAACTTGGCCGTGGTCGATTTTCCCTTCCGTCGTGGAAAAATCGTTGATGAGTTTTTAGCGTTAAAAAGTCACTCGTTTTAAATGTGGATAAATGAAATATCGAGACGAGTGTGCAAAAATGCGGAGGTAACGATCAACGATGTGCTCGGACGAGAAGAGCGGAGGGGTGAGAGGCCTCGTACGGTCGTTTGGTCATCTCGAGGTCTCAGCGCGGCCCTCTCTCCCCAGGGTGTCCGGATCGTTAATCGCCCGAACGGTTCTCTTTCGACTCACGTACGTGCACGGCTCGTGGAATCAGCGTAAAAATACAAATTTAATATTACCGGGGAATCCGCGCGCTTTCGAGGGGTCAACTGTTTTTCAGTCGATACATAGACAATGGGAAATAAATCGTGCGATTCTCGATATTGAAAATAACTCGCTCCAAGGTTCATTCTGACGAATTCTGCGATTTTCAAAGTTCCAAAGGAAGCTCTAATTTTCAACGTCGTAATTGAACTAGCGATAATCTCTGGGAGTTTCCCAATACGCTATCAGTCGACGAGGTACTGCGGATTTCTACTCTACTTCATAGTTACTATCCGTTATAGGAAAGTACACATCTTATATAGCAAAAGCGCCACTTTATACACGGGTTAGGTTGAAGGTTACTACTTGGTATGCGGATCGCGCTTTTCATTACCGGAGGCTCGCCCTTTCCTCCTCCCGCGCGTCCCTCTCTCTCTCCTCCGGCACCGACTGCAAAGAGCCTAAACCTACCCTCTATTTCCTTCTTTTGCTACCACCGCTCTGCGCTCTTTTCCTTCTCATTTCGATCTCCTTTACTTTATCAAGCTTTCTCCTCGTCTCACGGAATCCAATAATCAGAAATTGTTTAACATTGTGAATCATTTTGATAAAAACGATTATTTCAAAATTTATACATCCGCGTCTCTTGTTATTTCGAATTTTTCATTTTATTACGTACCGATATCTCAAGCCTCGAGCGTTATATTATAATATATTATGCAATGTACCATATTATACCGTATCACTTATCTTTACCCTTCCAATACGGATACGATTTATCAATCGAGCAATCTAAAATCGTATTTTTCGAGGAAGGGTGATCCGTAACTTAAAGAAAGCACTGTCAAATTTATCGAACGGAAATTCAAATGCTCTTAAAATGCTATATCGATATATTTTTAATAGTGAATATAAATAAAAATCTGTGTATTGTATTTTTTCAGAACGTCTTATTAAAGGATCAAGTCAAAGAGGAGCTTAATTCTGAGTTACTATCCGAAAGTATCGTATTGGCATTGAGTGGAACAGCCGCACAGGAAGGTGGATCTCTGTCCGACAGTGGAATTTCCGACAGCGGCAGCGAACAGGAATTGAGCGAGAGGGAGCGACGTCTCGCGACGCTTCGTCGTTTAACTCGCAGCTTGGAAAATCAATTGCCAGCCGGAAGTCAAACACTTCAAGATCTGTGGAAGAGGGTGCACGACGCCGAAGCTGAGCTTCAGGATCTCCAAAGACACTGCAGAGACCTGATAGTCCGAACGGCAGCTAGCGTCGACACGTGTTTTGTGAAAAATAGCGGAGACTCAGCGACTGATTATATAGAGTAGGTTTTTCCTTCGTTCGTTGTTTTCGTATCCTGGTTCCTTTTTCGTTCGACGGTCCTATAAAACTCACCTCACCTCATTTAACTTTGTTTTAGGGATGTTTTTTATAGCTTCATTCGGTTAGTCCCAGAAACACCATTGATAATAGGTTTCTTACTTTAAGATAACATACCTCACTGAGTCGTAAAAAAGTTATAACAACCCCTGTACTATACTCATTTACCAACAAATGATTCCCGTAGTTTTAGGATCAATTAGGATGAAATTCTCTTTTTATATATTTCGTTTATTTCTTGAATTGCAGGAAGCGCAAAGGATCTCGTATGTTCAACATGGATGTGCAGAAAACAAAACACGTGTCGCGTAAGACTCAGAAACCGATATCCAAGAAGAAAGCAAATCCGGATAACGAACCGGATAATTCGGGAAGTTGGGTATGGCGGATTTTGAGAGCAGCTTTGCCCTTCCAACTTGCCTTGATTGCTCTCTTTTGTGCGGCTTGCTTGCTGGAACCCCATTGTTGCGAGGCGACGAATACGTTGAGCCTCTCGCTGACACCTCAACTGCGTTACATAAAGGGGCCACCCCCGGTTTAAATACCGAATAATCTGCGAGAAAAGAAACTATTTCTCTTGCAGTTTCTCTATTTGCCTTGTATACGTAGGATGGACATATTTTTGCTATGTATTATGCGAGAACATAGATGCAGCTGAAAAGTATTTTCTAAGAGATTTAAAAATTATTTTTAAAGAAGAAGGAAGATGGGTTTTATACGACCGATATAAATATTTTTTTTACTTAAGATGATCTACGCATATGCATGGTGAGTAATTCACGTTTTTCAACTTCTAGTATTAAAAATTTTATATTGTCTAGTAGTATTGAGTGAAGTATTTATATTTGCACGATTGAAAAAATGCGTAAAATATGCATTTCATATGGTATATATGGAATATATACAAAAGAAAAATACAAGTTTTTAATAACTGTTTTAACGATGATTATAATAATTCATATACATTATATGATATAATCATTGATCAGTGATAAACTTTAAGACACATGAAAAGTTAATGAAAAATTAATGCATTTTTATCAAGTCGAAAATTGAATTTAATAATTTGAAAAGAATCACATTTCGGTTTGACGTTTTTTATTTTAAAATTTCTGTTTTTGCAACAATAAGACTGAATTATGTTTTCAAAAGCCATTTATATTTGATTTTTTTTTATAATGATTTGGAGAATATGGAGTTATTTGAGTCAGTATGAAATTTATTGTGTCGTTGACAACAGAATAGATCAACCAGAAAATTTTATAACAGAATATTTGAGATATTCAATGATTTTATTTTGTTCAAAATATTATTGTGCCTTAAAGTTCATTTTATGGACAAAACAAGTAACAAACACGATATGATGAATCGATTTATAAATCGAATGAGAATATTCGATAAGGCATGCTACCGAATTTTTTTAAAGGATAGTGCCTTGTGTATTTATTACATTATAATCAAATATAATGTTCATAGCTTTCTACAGCTATTCCCGTGTGTGAATGCATAAGCTGATACTCTCGTGGTTGAATATATGTTAATACTAAACATGAGTTTAGTATTTTTTAAATGCATTTTATAAAATGAATTTGTTTATTATACTTAATCAACAATTAAATGCATGATGCATGCTTACTTTTCTTGATAAAGTAAATGAAAAACATTTCAAGAATGTTACTCATAGTATATGATAAATAGCAAGAGAACAACAAGAAATAGTATACGAAGTTGTCGAAAATTTTGACAGTATAACACTATCTATACTGATTAACGTTGGTTTAGTATTCATTAAATAACTTCATTCTTTGTTTTTATTTTCAGATTGTATTGTTATGTTGTATTATAATTGTAATGTTGTTATAATTTAAGCTTCTCAATAAATTAAACCGAATAACCAAACTATTACTGTGCAACAAATTCACATTTTAATAATATGATGTAAACAAACAGACTTTGGTTTTTCGATTTAATTTAATTGATTAACAGATTTAATATGGATGATATTTGATTTTCTTCCAAATAATCTGCATGATTTACATCCAAGTAATCGAGAATTGATTTTTGGGTAATAGCATATTTTTATGCTACATTATATATCATGATTGTGCAGAATGAAGTTACTTGTAACTGAAATTCACAATTGTTTGTTATATACCTTACATATAAATTGTAGGGAAATTTGTTCGTCAAAAGACACAAATGTCAACTTGAAAATGTTATTTTGATACATCAATGATGTACAATAACTGATACTACCGTGTATACCTCTAATGGGAATGTAATAACTCTTCTTGCAAATGGGGTATAACGTGACGTCTAGTAGTAATTATTATCATCTACGTAATTATTACAGACGATGATTAAACCAAATGTACGTCGTATTAACGATTTTCGAATATGAAACAAATGAAATGAAGTATTGAGAAACCAGATTGGAGATGCTTTATTTTGTTATATGGTAAAGACGCATATCTAAGATCGCATATGAACTGTGTACTGTACACAAAAATATCAAGTACAGATACTTTTTACGTAAAAGTATGCAAGAAACAATCAGTGTTGGCATACAATACTTTTCTCAGATTATAATATCAATTTTTTGGCATAAGCATATTCAATATTTCGATTCGAGTCTTAAACTCAGATTTTTCAAATTTTAATAAAATCATATCAATTTTGATTGCTTACTATGTAAGCGTACGTAACTTCGATAAAAAATAACATCTCAACCCATACTTGAAAATCTATATGGAAGAATAACGTTAGTCAGAAATCAAACAAATTTTATAATTTCAAGTATGAAACCATTTTACAGTGCTTGTGTATCGTCATTTTATTTTGATTGAATACATTGAATTGTAAGTTGTGGTACAATTACTTTATATGACTGATATCAGACAGCATGGTCATTGATACTAACAAAAAAAATGAAATTAGATGAAAGTATATTTTTTTAAATAAAATGAACAAAAATTAATTTAAATAAATTGAACGAAAGTTCGCGATGTACTTAATATTAATGAAAAATGAGTACAATGATAAGAAATGGTGACCACTTTTTGTCTGATATGATGGTATATAATTTATGAAATACCCATGAAGTATTTCATATTTTGAAATAACCTCGACCATACGTATTGGTCATAATGAAAATCACAAACGAATTCATTATGACAATCGTATAACGACAATGCAGTGACCTTAACGCTGTGTCATAATCAAGCAAAATAGTTTTTAAGTATTAGATTTTAGATCGAGTTTCACTTTTTCAGTTAAAGATTATTGTGTATCTTGTAATGAAAAAGTGGAATTCTGATTAAGAAATCGTTTGGCTTCTATTTATCAATGGTAATATGTAATGTACCTGACAAATCAAAATGTCGCATATGTTGACTATTGTATGCAATTAATTTGTCAATTTTGTGAATATTACAACTTCCGCATAGCTCAGACATTTAACCCTTTCGCTACGGGGCCACAATAGTCGCCCGTAGCACGTTAGTGGCATTTTATGGAGAGTAACTATAAAATTGGACGATTTAGAAACTCATTTTGACAATTTGTTTTGTTTTTAATCGCCCAGTTGGTGATCCTTAATATTTTATGTGAAATTTTGACAAAGGAACATTTTTTGCAATGTTTACATAAAATCAGTGATATTCACAAATGGACGAATTAAAAGATATGATTAAGAACGTATCAAGTTTTGTTAAAGCTTTGTCTCTGTAGAAAGAATTAACAAAACTAAATACATTGTGCGGACATTATTATATTTCTTATGTATCACTAATTAGGATAGTGAGTTTTGGATCCAAAACGATATTAATTGTATTGAACAAGTATCGTTATAACTGTGCTATGTAATTGTTGCAAACTGAATTTCTTATAATTAAATATCTCAAATTTAATTAGTTATGAATGATTATATTTTTACTAGTCTTATTTTCATATAATATACCAATTTTCGAATTTGAAAATTTCAGCACAGTTAGCTTTACTTTCTGAACATTATTATCGTTTTCCCTCATAATAGAAGATCTTTATAGTATTCTAGACTGTTTATCAGCTTGATGAGTTCATGTGTTCTCAGTACTTTACAATTCTATAGAAGTTTTTTTTTTAATTTCGCCTCATTTCATTAATCATCCATCACCCCCATAAATTATATTACTAACATCGAACGAACAATAGTTGCTTTTTCCTACAATTGTGAAGAAATGTATCTCGCATTTTGGAAAAATAAATTTTTCAGATATACAAATTTTTCAGGCGAGTTTGTCTTCATTTCCCGAGTGAATTTCTTCCTCCGTCCATATCCATTTCCCGTCCACCCGACTTTCGAAGTAACATCCTATGCTACGATCCTGAGTGGTAAGTAACAACGCCAAGAATCCTCCACGTTTCCATCATCCCAATTTTATTCCTTATGAAATCACCGTAATGTTTCAGCAACGACAACGGCCGTATTGCAAAATCGCAGCTAAGGCTCGATTTTCTAAACGAATCTTCATCGGGACGAGGCGATATACGACCCGTACGTGGATTCGAGCGTCGGAGATGTCGAAGAGCAGACGGGAGAGGAAGGTAAGATCGTATATTTCAGTAATGATTCAGCGCTGATTGATACGGCGGCTCTTTCTCTCGCGCGCACGACGATGATTGCCGCGTGCGCGCTTTCCATCCAATTGCGCGCTAGTCGGCATCAACTGAAGTCGGCATATCGTCGTGGATAGGCGCGCATCCCCAAGGTCAGAGGGCGCGTCTGCTATATCATTACCGTGGCCGACTCGCGCGCGCAACACACCTGCGCCGTGGTAGACCTCCACGTACCCGAACAGTCCTACGTACGAAATATCTCGCACGGGCTGAATTCCCTGTCGTGAAAACGTACGATGATGATCTCTGCGATAACGAAAAAATCGAGTATAGCAAAAATTTCGTCGAGGAACAACGAATGTTGCTCTTACCGATTAATTTTCATTGCGGGGCTCTAACGATCGTGAAAATCGCTGAAAATGGATCGTAACGTGGATGGGCAGTGGGACTTTTCGTCTTTACGACGAATTATTATTTCTAATCAGGAATTCACGAACGCGGATGGAAAATAAAAGCACGAGGCTCGCACCCGCTGTTAAATCAACCGGTGCAGGAGCTCGTGCGCGCACGCCGCCAGCCGCGTCCAGGGAGGGTGGGCTGGTGGGCTCGTAACTGAGCTCCAACAATAAAAAATTTAATCAAAATACCCTCTTGGTAATTTACAGCTCTCGCCCCACAGACTCTCAACCCTTTCGAATCTTACCGAGTCGGACTCTCAAGACCGTTTCGCGTATTTCACCCCGCAGAGAGGATGAAAAAAAAGAAAAATACGACCCTTACGAGAATTGTTAACGCGGGAGGCGATAATTCACGTTATAGATCTTACAATCAATCCCAGATTATAGTAGCTCGATAGATTTAAAGCACAGTGCGAAAGAAATTTTTGTTGAACCAATTCTATATTGTCAGATGAGAATAAACATTTGAGTGAAATTGGTTTAATTAACAAATATTCTGTTACACTGATTATTTTTATCGAACTGTCAATATTGTTTTGGCAGTAATTCAAATCTTTTTTTCTCAATGAAATACAGTTTGTAGAAAAATAGCCTGATCTTTGAGCAAAGTTTTGCCCAACTCTGATTGCATTAGCGGTATTTCGATGCTCGAGTGTCGAAGGTCGGAGGGGGAGCGGTAAAGGGATGAAACCGTGGCGAGGTGGGTCCTCGCGACGAGGGAGAGAGGAGGACGGGTGGGTGTCACGTGGGGAGGCAAAACGCGCGGCTCGGGACGGGCTGGAAGTGGGCAGCCGGGAGGCTCCGCCCCCGCGAGAGGAGAGGCGAGTCTCTCTCTCGTTCGGGCCGAGTCGCGCGCGCGCCTCATTCATGGCCGAGATACACGGGAGAGCAACGCGCGCGCAACCACGCAACCACTCTCTCGCATCTCGTGTCCGGCGAACACCAGCCGAATATTCAGTCGAACGAGTGCCGCGCGGTATCGATCGCGGATCGATCGATTGTGATACCTTGTGATACGAATGAGTGCAGGATTGTGTTCAGTCGACTGAACACCAGTGCTTGTTTCACCGCAACGTGAAGTGAATGTCCGCAACTGTGTCCCAATTGTAGGTCGAGATACATTTGACATTGTCGAGTTTCGCGCTAAATAGTCAAACGAGGGTGCGCAATGTAGTACAATTGACCCACTGGCTGAGTTCTCGATTTTAGATTAGGCAAAAATTCGAACGCGAATGGTTTCTGTGCGCGCTGCCGCCCGAGTGAGTGGTTCAGGATGCCTTAGGGAATAGCAACAAGTGCGAGGATTGCGAGTGGTCCGGGATGCCGTGAGGATCGGGTGGATCGAGGAAGCGATCAAGATTGGGGAAGAGTTGGGTGGGAAGAGGTGGCTCGTGGCCGATGCACCGGGGCGTCGGCTTGACGGCCGGCAGCAGCGTTACGACGGCGGCCTCGTCGTCCCCGGGAACGAGCGTCGTCGGGGTGGGCGGCCGCGGTGCCGCTGCGAACGACCTGACGCGAGCCTTCGATCACCTCGATCATCATCATCACCACCATCATCATCATCATCACGCGGGTGCCGCGATGCCCGGTGCTTCCGGTTTTCACTGGGGCGCTATGCTCGCCGGTCACCACGCCGCGGCGGCAGCGGCTGGCATGATGCAGCCCTCGCTCGGCGCACCGGCCGATTACGGACCGGCGCCAGCGCATCACGCAGCCGCCCACCCAATGCCGATGGATCTACACGTTCACCAGGGATTCTCCTACTACAGGTGCTTTGGATTAACTACTTGCCAATTGTGGAGAGTTGTTGATTGGACCAAAAATCTTAATACCCTAATAGCTAATGGGTCTCCTCGTTCGCCAGGAATTGTTCTATATCGGTTGACTCCTATCTCCTGAATTCTGGAGAATCGTTAGAAGGATACAAAATTCTTAGTTTCATTTTCGGTTTTTACGTATCAATATCACTCGAAACTCTAATACCTAATGTTGATACATCTACGCAATCATTAGGGATTTTTTTACTATAGGTACTATATTGGTTAACTACTAGCGAATTGTGGAGAATCGTTATAAGACAAAAAAACCTTAACATCTAATGGTGATACATCTCCACGTTCATTAGAGGGTTTCCCTATTATAGTTCCTTATTTCCAACGTTCACACTGAAAATAAGTAGTTAAAGCTACTTGCTATTTGAAAATACAGACATGCAAACAGTTGCATACAATAAATTACTGTGTACAAAGTATTATTGTTCATACTATCATTAATATGAACAAATATTTTGCGAATCTACTTAATCTTTATTTGAATATATGCAAATAAATATTAAGTAAATTCAACAAATTTTGTTCTCAGTGTACGTATAGCTATCGCCCTAACACCTAATGCCGATTGATCTCCACGTTCACCAGAGATCCTCCCACTACAGGTGCTATATCTGTTAAGTCTTATCGCGCCACAACTGTGGAGAATCGTTAATAGAACCGAAAATTCTCAACACGCTTCATTTCCGGCTTGTACGTATCGCTATTTCAGTTTTTCCTTCGTGATTGCGCGCGATATATGCAATCTCGGGTATGGAGAACCGTTCCGCGTAATTGAGACCGTTATGCCGCTAATTCTGCGCTTTGAAATTTCATGCAACGCTTCAATTTCGGTGCGACCTCTTTTGGTGATTGCATCGAAATCTCATTCGGGATGTTACTTGAGACAGAATTTTGATTGTATATCGTCCTCTTATAGGGAATACTAATTTGTTCCTATAAATTGTACATATTTATTTATTTCTCAGTCGGTGTTTCGAAAGATCAATAGATTTCGGAGTACACTAGAATTAAAATTCTGACTCGAGTATAATGTTTTGTTGCGCGAAGAATCTCGTACCGGTGACAATTGCGATGTTTTGCGACCCGAGATCGGCCGATAAAACGGAATGGAAGGAAAAGAAGTAGCGATGTCACCGAACGGCGATGCAAATCCGAAACGAGGGAAGATGGACAGCTTCGGCGGGTGTCCGCCGATAAGATTAATCGATCGGCGACGCGAATCAACAAATGAGCGGTGACGCGCGTGCACCGGCAAAACCGGCGCACACGCGAGTCGCCCGGCCCTTCCCCTCGAGCACGGCAAAGAAGTCAATTATAATTCCTAGCCCGTACGGATTATTAGCATTCCGCTATCAATTATACGAACCGCGTGGTGGAGAACGCGGAGCGGTAGCGCGCTCGCCGACGGCTCTCGACAAGTTGTTAACACACATTGTCATGTAAATTTTACCCTCGGGGTGTTTACTCGCCGATATTCCGAAATAGATCGATCGATCCGATCGATCGAAGCCGTACCGAGAGCACTTCATTAGCGGGAAAATTATTTATTACCCGGCTGATAATTCGATTTCTCGATATCGATATTCGATACCTGAATATAAATCACAGTTCATTTCGCTTGTATACTTCCGATTTAAATTGTAGAAAAAGCTGAATACGTCCGATAGTCAAAGGGAACGGAAAAATACAAATCGCCTCGATTTTTCGATCCATCCGGGATCTGTACTCGCGAACGCTGATGGATGCCTCTCCTGGCGAAAACACAAAAAAAGTCTTTGAAATCTCGTCCGAGGTATTCACGGCGTTATGCAAAGTAGGGAATTAAAATCGTTCCGGAACTGAAACAAAATTATTCTAATAGCTCCGTACGGTGTGTATAGACGTTAGGAGTGAATGTAAACGGTGCGTGTGATACGCGCCGCGCTCGCGACGTGTGTGTCTTATTATTTAAATCCGTGCCACAGTCGAAGGAAAAACCTTCTCGTGCTCAATAGAAATCCGTAACGGGCCACCTCTCGTTTTTTTTTCTTCCCTCCCCGTCCACTCATTTTTCATTATTTTCCCTTTTGACGTTTTGTAAACCTCGGCGCTCAACGCCGCGTTAACTCGGAATTCAATTTCCCCGTCTTCTTTTCTAACTCGGGAGAGTATTTCGTCTCGTCGATCATTTTCTCACTAAGCGTCTTACATTAGCCAAGGGCATTTCACGATAATTTTTGTCAAAATACACAATTATTGTTCGAAAAATTGTTTCATTTAGAGTTTTACATATAGATTTTTACACAGTTTTGTTTGTTTAAACATTATTTTAACAAATAAAATGTTTGTTCGAATTAAAGATATTCTAAATAGTATTTCTTCATAAATAACAATTCATTCGATCGAATATTTACTTCTATACTTCTTTCGAATAGTTACTTCTATACTTCTTTTCTTTTCATTCTCAGTGCAGAATTTGAAATATTGGACTTATTACGTAACAAAATTAGAACGAAAAGTACGTACAAAAAGAAAATCCCCTACGCGGATGAAACCAATCGCCCGGAGGGATTCGACAAATTCAGCGCGTATTATCGCATCGAGTTCGGGCGTACCGGCTAAGGTTTATATTTACGTACGTACCAGCGCACCCGTTGTGCGTATCGCATTGGAAGCGTTATTGAATGATGGGTCAGGCAACTGCTAATGGGGCCGGACGCGCCACGACGCGGGGGACCGCGTAAGAAGCGAACACAAGCGAACAAGAGAGGGAGGCAAAGAGAGAGAGAGAGAGAGAGTACGATATACTCTAGCGACTCTTGTATGGCCGTTCCAAGGCTGCCGCCCATCCCGTCGTGCGTTCCGCGAAAACCGGCACGCGGCGACTCGGTACAAACCCGATCGTCTCGGTACCGAACCGTATCTGGATTCTCCACCCCACCTCCACCTTGCAGAGCCGGAGTGACGCGGAGGTCGCGATATACCGAGACAGAACGATAATCGGCGGCGATTCCCGGAATCGACTTTCCGCCAACGTTTCACCCAAGCTTCAGCTTTTTTGTCCAATATTTAATTGCCTCGAGCTCGCGCGTTCGTTGGAATTGCAGATTTTGTCGGAAATTTGAAAATCTTCAGGCTTTTTTTTCGATAAATTCTGGGGAGGGAGTTTAATAAATCAAACTAGCAAGAATTAACGAGCTCTAGTGTCGTGCGCACAGGTGCGCACGTTTTTTTATGCTCCCCTCCATCGAACCGATACACCTGGTCGAGAGGATTCGGGAACGATTTGCCCAATTCGATCGTTCCCTGAAATTGCTGCCGTTTCGCTAATACGCCCTGTTTCCCTCGTGGCCCCCTTTTTGTCAACGCTTAATTGCGCCTCGGTTCTTTGACAACGCGCAGGTATTTCGCGTGTTATTTGAATTGTAGAACAGAGGGCGGGTGCCTTTTGTTATGCTATAGATCGCTCTCGTGGAGCAAGCCTCTTCGCGAAATTGTCGATTTATCGGCTCGAAACAATTTCAAACATCTCGCGCTCGCCCTCGGGATTCATACGGATTCCGATAATGCGTAAAAACCAGATCGATCCCCGGACTCGCCGATATAATCGTAAATACCCGGGGGCAGCGAAAACCACCGAGTTATGTATTTCTTGCGATCGAGTGACCTTATCGAAGAGAGGAAACGGGCGAGCGAGACGAGAGAAATACTCTCATTTGAAAATTTCACTTGGTATTCATAGCGGAGGGAGGAAAGGGCATCTTTTCACCTCATTTATCCCTCGCCTCGTGACTTTTCTATTTCGATTCGGAATTCCGGTCATCCCTCTTTCTCTCTCTCCCGGGCGGCATTCACCCCCTCGCAACGGTCTCGCTCGTTGAGCGAAAAGCGCAGCTCGGTAGTTGGCCCCGGTACGCTTTTTTTACTCGGCTATCGGTCCGGTAGATCGCGCGCCGCGATCCCCGGGACTGCAATCAGAATTGATTATAGCCTGCCGAAAGTCCGCCGTTGCACCGGCCCTCTATATACGCGTCGTTTTGGCCCGCGGCTCTCTCTCTCTCTCTCTCTCTCTCTGTTTCTCTCGACTCCCTATAGCTCGATTCCGCCGCCTCTTTACCGCTTCCTTATTCACCGACTTCCCTTTCGGCCCTCTTCTCCGTCTCTCGAATCCTTTTCACCTCCTTCGCCCATCACCTGCGCCTCTCTTTTCCACCTTATTCCGATGTAATCCTCGGCTACCTTCCTTTTTTTTCCTTTTCATATATTTTTCTCGTTTTTATATCACCCCCCTCTCTCTCGCTCTCTACCTGCCCCCCGCTGGAATCTTTGTTTCAGTTTTATCGCCTATAATAAAAGTGTCTGTGGTTTTGCGCGCGATCCTCTCTTCTATTCTATCACGCCGTTTTCCTTTTTATTTTTCGTCTTCCCTTCTCTTTATTCGGACTCCGCGTTTCTGTCTCGTTCGTCCAATTCAATTTTTTTCACTCCTGTTCGCGCGCTGCTCGCTCGTTCCTCTCCTCCGCGATCTCTCGACGATTTTCTTTCGTACTATATTTATCAGTTTCTCTCCGAGTTATAATCACCGAATTACAAATTACGTATAACATAAATTCGACTCTATTCTCGCTAATTTGCAACGATTTTCTATACGCTATTATGTTAAATTCTTCTTATTTCGGCGGTGGCCATTATCTCATCGAATTCGCAATTCTAATGCCACCATTATCCCTTCTATTGGCGCGACTTGGGGTAAGAAAAGAAAAAGAGCTATGTTTCTAGCGACATTTACACGAGAGACGAAATTCCAAAATCGCATAATTGATCTCATGAATTTTTCGAATAGACGCCGCAGAGTGTCGCTCTTAGCTCATACGGGCCACTTACGTTCGAAAATTACAGAGGTTAACTCCGTCTCTCTCGCGCTCGGGTTGACGTCACTGACCTACTGATTCGAAGAGCAGGGATGTTTAGCGTAATAGTGCGACGACCCTCTCCTACTCGACGCAGGCCATCTCAATTTTTCTTAATTCGATGATTTATCGACAGTCTCATTCGAGAACGATACTCCAGCACTGAGAAAAAATATGATTTCAAACATTTTGATAATTTTTATATTGTATATTGTTTTTTTAACACATTTCAGTTAATTTTTTACGAAAATCAAGTACGATTTTGTCAAGAAATGAGATCAATACAATCTGCAATAATCAACTTTGTTAATATTTGCATCAATCGAAAATCGCCAAATGTTATTTACAATGAATAAATCATTATAGCTCCTCAGCTTCTATTTTTCTCATTGCGAGACGACAATTCGTTTTGCATTTATTCATCGCACTCTGTAATCACGAGATGAATTGAAGTAAATTGATTCGTGAGATCGCGAAAAGTGTATCAAGGCGAGCCGATAGAGATCGCGCGGGATTTCGAGGAAATTTCGCTCGCGGAGATGGCGAGGATAAGGCCGCTCGCATCAGCGAGTACGCTCGAGCTCGATTGGTTCGATTCGGCGCGTTCGAGATATCCGATGTAATATCTCGTGGCATCGCAGCCTGTTAATTAATAGGCCATACATCAGATGGAGCACCGCGAATGGGATGCGGGGCGCAGAAGTGATTTAATATCTACTTTAATTAGTTTGAAAAACGCCCATTCCCCCGATCTTTCGCACCAACACCGGCCACTTTTATTTCGACGAGCGCGAGAGGAGCACCTCTCTCGGTTTATCGGGGTGTATGAGCGCACCCATGGGCGTGGAATTTCTCCTCGATCGGGGCCCTCCGCG
>NCVS01002458.1:0-11404 GCA_003055095.1 Goniozus legneri
TGCTGGTAAAATTTGATAGTCTACACTTTCCCCACCCTGTATTCCAGATGTAATATGAAAAATTAGGTTAGTGTCAGGTCACCAACGAGGTAAAGCGAGTTAGAATCAGGTCAAGAGTCAATGTTTTTGATACAGTTCAAGATCGAACGCCTGTGAATCGTATTAGTGTTCCAGGCTTAGGATTAGAGTCAAGGTGAGATCAGATACGAGACAATATAGAAATATTCCTTCGCAATTGGCAAACAGAGAACGAAGAAAACCGTTCTGTAAAGGTGAAAATCCCCAAACCGAATTTGGTACGTTATTATAATTTTGAAACAGCGGATACGCTCAACCGAGACGCGCAGCCATTTTGTATTTCGAATGGTCGTGTCGAGTTATTGTGCTCTGTTGGCGTATAGCATGAAAAATTATACGTTTTATCGTGGAATAATAATTGTGCTTTTCATTCCGCGCTAAATTAAAGTTGTTATCGTGACCCCGAAAGTTGGCCACGCGCGCACGCTCGCTCGTTCGGCCCGATGAGTGGGTATTTTAGACGGAAGAAAAACATAACGTAACGAAAGAAAAAAAACCTATCTCACACGGAAAGCCGCACAACGGAGGAGTCGATTACAGTGAGCTTGAATTCGCCGCATTAAAAACAACAACAGCCAGTACGACGATAATTATGAGAAACTGTGCTGTGGAAATTACAGAAATTACTTAACGATAGGAAATTTGAGAGTACAATTAACGTTCGGGCAAAAAATTCTGGGTTTCGTTGGTTCAGAGTGGATTTTTAGTCTTTTAAAGCCCCTTTTCCTAAAAAAGGAATTAGTAAATGTTTCGAATGTAAAACAATCTGAAAAGTGGTGCACGTATCGTTAGCAAATGTTTTACGAGAGTATATTTATTACATTGGAAAAATGATATGAAACGTGATATCCGTATAGTTTTCTGTGGATTACCACGTAATGATGCACATTTATATTTTTAATCTTTGTCTAATGAAGTACCGGTTATCAGATTTAACAGCTATCTCGTTATTTTTTTACGCAATTACAAAAACATATTTATTTAGCCTTTTAGGTTCACCTCGTCCGTATTTTACTCTGACTTCCGCCAGTGTATACATTACTAGTTCAAAATGGAGTTACCGCAAATCAGGCTGGGACTATATCTGAACTAGTGTTTCAGTTGGAATTAGATTGACTGCGACAGAGAGAGAATCATTGCTAATTTTTAATTTAAGATGTCACAGAGGTGGCGAAGATGAGGATGAAAACGAATCTCTCTGAGGCTACTCGAATCGGTATTTATCTAATTTCGATTTCAGATTAATCTGATTTATACGCTGCTTCAGCTTGAGACATTACATAAACATTAAATCTGACATGAAGATGGACGAAGCCAAAGTCGAATTAAAGAGTTAGCGCAGTAGCTTAGTTCCAGTTATTAAAGCAGAGTGAACTGATTTAAAAATATGAAAAAATCCAAAATGTGACACGAGCATGTATCGTCGGGTCCCCGCTGATGCAGAAAGAGTAGACCAATCAGGGCTGATACTGTTTATCCCTCACTGGGAGAGCTTGGAATAAAAAGAAAAAGAGAAAAAACAAATTGCAGGTTTTTTTTATATTAAAGTCGTTCAACTAGGGTGGATGCGGTGGATGTTGGCGTAGCCTGGTATGGGCGGATTGTAGGTGCGCAGGGTTGGCGGTGAGAGAAAGAGAGACAGAGAGCGAGGGAGAGGGAGAGGTTCCTGCGCGACCGAGAAGGTTAGAGCACAGCGTATCGATCGGGCAGGTCAACGTGCGCAGGGGGCGCACGACGGATCTTCCAGGTCGCGCTGCTGCTGCAGTCTCGCGCGCGCTCTGCTCCCACACGAACACACACACCTACACGCGCACACTCCCATACACTGTACACACAACGTATGCATCGTATATGAGCTCGGGTATAGCGGGACAAAAGTCGGATGGAAAAAAATTTATAAAGATGCGGTCGTTAACGATTCAGTGAGACTCGACGTTGCAATTTCAGAGAACGGTGAATATCAACCGATCGGAAACGGAATTCCAGTGGGCGAACCAGCGAGCCGAAAGTTGATCCCGAGGATTCACGAGCTGTTTTTCACGCGACGCTCGAGCTCACCAATTCCCTTTTACTCGGTTCTTTTCCCATTCGCTCTTCGGCCACGGTTGAACATTTTTATTTCGTTACCGATATTTTACTAATTATAACTTATTTGAGTTCAAACGGAATTTTTCAATATCACAATATTTATTTTTAGATGAAAAATAGGATCGATGTGTCGTTACGCAGTGAAAAAGTTTTTAATAAATTAATTTCATGCAAGTTTCGATAAGATCTAGAATTTTAAATAATAATATTACTCGGGCAAAATTTTGGTTATGTGATATACAAATTTGGAGAAAAGTCACCTAAGATTCGATAAATATGAACGAATAAATCTGATTCGAGGTATTTCTTTTTTGGTGAATGGTTGAAAAGCATTAGTAGTGCATTTTGTCTCGAGAGCATTCTGTATTTCATCTCTTCCATACATCACCCCATGTTGTTGTACGCTCTTGGCTCGATATCGAGCTACGAGATGTACGTCAGTTTGGAAATTCGCGCGTGAGAGGTTCGCACGACTCCTTCAACGATACTGAAAGCTCGCAGAGCTTTCACGGGAGCTCTCGTAACAGGCTAATGATCGCGAAAAGCACGAATCTCGAATAAAAAACCAACGGAAATAGAAGACGGAAGACTCTTGTTTCGATTTTTTCTTTTAATTAACGCAAGGAATCGATTGATCCGATCTTTATCAGACGCTTGTTATATTTGCCATATTATATTTTGCATTCGTTATAGTATTCTGTCTCTTTCTTTCCCACTCTCTTTTACTGTTAAATCCGTGCTCATTGTATCTTGTTGGCCTGGTTCTTCGATGATAAATCATGCCGATGCCCAATTACGAATAAATTTTCTTCGTTTCGATAAGCGTCTTTTGTGCAAAACGAAGAAAAATGAAAAAAAAAAAGCGCGAACTCTAACCCGTGTTCTCCCTTCTGTAAATGCAAAGCCGAGTGTGTAATCAAATAACAAGCGCCAAGAGTGAGGCAAAGCGTAACGACAAGGTGTCTTTACGATGAAATTTTACATTTTTTACGCGGATTTTCATGACATTATAGTTCACGAAGTTACACTTTTATGGTACAAAATCTGATTTACTTTTTTTCAAAATTTCGTTTCGAAATATTACCCGTCTCGCGTTATAACTAATATTCAAGATACTTTTATCCTCGTGCGCTGTAACAATCAACAAAAGAACGTAGTAGAGAGCGATAAAAGAAAGAACGAGATCGAAAGAGGTAGATATCAGAATTTCTGGGAGAATGCGATAATTCCGAGTGTCGAGCGAACTAAAAGGATCTTCACCTTACTCCTTTTGCTCCCCGTTAATGCCCGCGAACGCGGTGATTAAAATTGCATCAGTAGATTCGAAAGATGGGTGCCGTCTTCGGCTTCGTTTTTGGATCTCTTTTCTCTCCGCAAGCTTGTGTTTCGGTGTGTTCTCTTCTTCCTCCTACCTCTTCATACAGAAACTCTCGTTTCCCCTGGCTGCCCCCGCGAGTTATAAGATCTCGCTGTACTTCATCGACCTGTATTCTCGTCTCAGCGTCCTGACCCCTTTCGTCTTTCAACGCTCGATTTACCGATCTTCCTCCATCTTCCTACCCTCCGTCCCTCCTCGGCCTCTTGTCGCGAGCGAACGGAGAATAAACCTTGGCTACGGCTTATTCCATCTATATTTTTTTTCATTCCATCTTCCTCGGATTCTTTTTTCTTTCCTCCTTCTTCCTCTCTTTTTTTTCATTTAAGCCCATCGAGCGACGCCATCGGCCGACCGCAATTTAGAACGGTCGACCGCTTTAGTGCATTTTCTCTGCTCTTAACGAGATTCCCTTCGAAAAAAAGAGGGAGCGGTGGGAGGGCGAGGAGGGGACGAAATAAAAGAGTACCATCGCAAATGCCGAATCTCGGTCTCCTTTGCCACCGCTACGGCCGACCTGTGCCCTCGTCCACCTTTTACTGCGTGTCCTAGACGGTAAATGCAACTTGAAGAGAATTTTTATTCGCCATTTCTCTCCGTCACCGCTCCCTGTATACATTAGTTTTGAGCTTTTTTTACGATAGCGCGTTGTTAACGAGGCCGCGATGGAACGACAATTGAGCCGGCGAGCTTTTGTTTACGACCCTTATGTTCGGGTAACATTTCGAGTTCGACATGTGATGTCATATCTAATTTTATATTTATTTTCTCACCTTTCTAAATTTATTCTGTCGCATGTTTGGCTAGTAGGTGGATTTTTACCTCGTCACGCGCAACTATTTACACGTGCATTTAAAATTGGCATATTTTCGACCCGATAGAAACCTCACCCTCGAAATTCAAGTAGTGGATTTTAATTTTATGCTTCGACTCGGTCCGTTTCGATCGAGCATACTTTAAATAATTTTTGAATATTATTTATTATCAAGCTCTATTATTCGTGAAATTTCGCATCGGCTTTCATTAATTTTTCTTCTTTTATTAGTCTTTTAGTATGCAGCGTAGGTATAATCTATTACATCGCGGATCGTAATACCGCACAAAGGAGAAAAATTTCATTCTTGCGAGTATTACCTGCGCGGCAGTTGATAATCTTGCGACTGCGGTACAAAAATTGTTGGCTGGATCGGTCGAAGGGAGAAGGCGGAGGTTTGGTTGGTTGAATGAGGATCGAGAGGATTAATGGTGACGATGACGTGAGAATGGTGTGCGTCGCGGGTCGAGATACACTTACGCGATGGTCGATCCATTAAAGTGGGGGTGTAGTTGTTCACGCGCTTCTACCATATACCACGCGAGCTCGTGTGTACGTGTACGTGTGCGTGTGAACACGCACACTGGCTGTTCGTGTCACGTCTATTTGTACGAAGGGATTCCTCCTCGTGTAGCGGGACGTTAATTTCCGGACTGGTTTTCGAGTCCGTGTGAAGAGGAACCGAGCGTGTAAGAGCGATCGAGACTAGCCTTAAAAATAGTCAAGAATGGACGAGCGCCTAATTGCCAACAGGAAGATCTTTCGAGGGTTCTCCAGCTTCTTCCGTGAATTCTTGCCGCAATCCTTTTGGAATTGTCTTCTCTTTATCTTCATCTTCCTCTCTTCTCTTCCCTCTTTCTCCACATTCTACCAATATCACTTTCCGGGCGGATTCCTTGTTCGGTTTTTGGCCGAATTTTTTTTCTCAGTAACAATCGAACCGTTTCAGATGAATGGTTTCGATTTTGTAAAATTTTCAAGCCCAACCGACTGGAGTTGGAGCTTCAAAATGAAAAATAATAATACAAGTCGTTTGGGTCTTGCTAGTTGATAATTTGTTCGCGTAACAAATCATCATTTCATTTTTTTATCAATATTACCATTTGAGCTCAAACTAAGAAATCCAATTCATCGATATCTCTCTATACTTTGTTTTTATAATATTTGATATTGCACCGAGGATCATTGAAATTGAACACCCTGTATATTGGTCTGTTAGATATTGAGCTACTCGCGTTATCACTTTGGATGAGCGAAATGGAAGAAAAATATTTCTCGGAAAATTGTTTACAGTCGGTCTCACCACCGACGAGTGATAAAACTTTTCAGATAAATCGTTTTGGGGTGGTTCCGTTCGTAGTTTTTTTTTTCTTACTTTTACCGGCAACGACGGTACATATACACGCCAACTCTGGTCGTAACTTTTTTCTTCTTCTCGGTTTTTTCGTACCTTCCCAACCTACTTGGAGCTATTATTGAAAATCCTTCGTTTCTTCCCTTATCTCGTTAAATGCCTATTTTGTCTCCCTTCGCACATCGTTTTTCGATTTTGAAACTCGGCACTTGCGTTTCATTCCAGCATATAAATTTTCGTTTCATTTTTGCAGTCGGATGTACGACGAGATTCGAAAAATGTATAGATTTTGCGAGATACTAAAATTTTTCTTACGAATTTGTTCAATTCGTGTCGAATTAAATAATTTTAAACAATTTTAATCCATCAGCGTTGAATGGAATAATTAAATCTGTTGAACATTGAAATGTTCTTGACGCAACACGGTTATTCGTTTGCGATGATGTGCACATGTGTTGCCCCGATTATGCAGTGTATACAAGATTTTATTTCGTCCTTTTTTCCTACTCTTCTTTCGTTTCCTCTTTTTCGTTAAAATTTTAACGGAATTACTGGGAATTTACGAGCGCGCGGGTCATACGACATGAGCAAATTGTCGAAACGATAATGGAAAATCGATCGCGAACGGGTGCGGCATCAAAATTTCACGTGCCGAATATACCTATATGGGCCATCGCACGGCACGATGGAGTTTTGCATTGAACATTCACCGCTCGCTCTATGAGATAAAAATACCGTCATTCCGTGTGTGTTTCGCGGAAGTTGGAAGCAACCGGAGTCGAACGAAATTACACAGACCGAATCAACGAATTACTCCAAAAATTTGATAATTTCGTTAAAACAAAATATTTTCTTTGGTCGCGAAAAATCGATCAACAAATATATCGAAATGAGGATTCAATTTGTGGATTAATTCGAAATATTTAGGACTAAAATCTATTTCAGTATATGCTAATTTTATTTTTCGCCCGAGCTCCGTCATTATGAACACGATCACGTGACGAGTTAATGACAAACGCCGAGGAAGCTTTCGTGGAATTTTCAATATCCTGGCAATTATATATATATATATATTGTACACACACACACAATATACAACGTCATTCCGTCTGGCTCGACCGAACCTCGGCTCTTTGCCCTGTTGACAAAGCGAGGAATTTCTCTATCGTCTTGTGTTCCACGTCGATCGCCTCTTAAGAATGAGTCGCTCGATTCCAAACGGATCCCGTTTGAAGCGACTGATGAAATTAGAAGCCTATCAATCTTCCGCACGAACCCTCTATCTGCATAATTTAATTGAAAAATGCAGAAAGAATACGAAATAGATGGAATCTGCATTTTGACTGAGTTATGAATATCATTTATTAGATTTTTTTGCTATTATTCAATTATAGTAAATGTTAAAATTGTAGATTAAAGATGTTATTATAAACATTAAAGATGTCAGTATACTATATTCAGATAAATTCGTGGGAAGTAAAAGAAATGATAACTCGACTGAATACACTTATACGATCCAGTGTAAATGTCACAGGTGAATAGGATGTACATATCGTCAATATGGTCCGGTGTGCATGTACGGTCTCTACGAGAACCGTTGTGTGTCGATTTTACTCGGTTGGCTACGTCATGAGGAAGTGCTTGCTGGTCGAATTTAACGAAGCCCCGGATGAGCGTTCGCCCATCCCAACCGGCAATCCTCTTCCCACGGTATTTTGCTAAACGATGTCATGGATTGCGCCTATGATAAACGTGGGCAGTCTAGACTACCTGCTTTGCACATTTGCTCCTCAACTTGTCGCAAACTCGACACAGCGAGTTTCGTCTTTTTTATTCTCTCATTAATATTCTTAGTTATCAGTTCTTTGAATGAAATTTGACAAATTAATGAAGATGCGAGTAACTGTTTCTACAAAATTAATATTCACAGACTTTGATATTTATTTGTCAAATATAATAATTTTTCACCGCAGAGATGGGCAGAAAAATCTCAGTTCGATATCCAACTGAGATGAATTTCTGACAACTTTTTTAGCGGTGCGCGAGAAATTCTGTCTTTACGAATGAGCGAATAGAGGTGGCTATCTGTCAAAGTGCATAAAAAATCGTTTTTATCCGAAACGGAAATTAAAATGCGCGTCTGGTGAAGGTAGCGAACGACCTGTGCAAACGTCGGATGCGCGACATTTGAGCTGTCGCCCATACGAAAAATTGTGGATGTAAAATAATATTTTTCGAAAAAAAATTGAGAAAGAAGAGAGGGAGAAGGGTGATAAAATATCATAGTTGAAGAATGAACGATATGTACCGAACCATTTCCGTTATTCCTCGGTGCTACAAAAACTCAATTTTATTTCGACTAAGAGTAAGAGAGTAATAGAGTTTCGTAGGAGTTAAACTCTTACGAATTAATAATTTGGCCGGTCAAAATAATTCTGTATAATTAGGTTTAGTTACAGATTTGGTTCATTCGTTTCAAATTCTCGTACTCGTGATATGATAAAGAGGTCATTATAAGGAGTACTCGACGTAAACGGCGAGTTTGCAGTGGTGTTTAATGCTTGATATTCACGCAAAATTTATCCAACGACCGTAATTCCAAACCATGTTTAGCTACTCTGTTGCGTTGTAAACTCACGGGGGTTTTTACGAGTCTATGTATTACGATTTCTGCTATAAGAACACCACTCGTCAAGTGAAATATCGTATAAATTTCTTGAGTTCTCGAGTGAATTTTACATCGAGCAGTCTAATTGCTTTCATGAAATACAGATTTCTCATTTGAGCAAAAATAGACGATCGAACGATTAGAAAAAGAAGCGCAAGTAATGAGGGGAGGCGAGGGGGGTGGGAGGTGAAACGAAAAGGGAGAGAGAAAAGTTCTTGCTAGCGAAACCCTCACGTGAGAAGTGGTCTCGAAGCGATTTTTGACGTTCCTTTGAATTCCTTTTGTGAGGTAGTGCGCACGCCTGGAAAAAGCGGAAGTCGCGCGCGCCTTCGCGAGGAAACATAAATCGTCGAATACGTCGGCCCACTGACGTGAAGGAGCCCAAGAGGGTGGGAGACCTTTCGACTTTTGTGTTCCTCTCAGCTCTCAGTCACAACTGAATAAAAAAAAAAGAGAATGAAAAATTCCAAGGAGTAAGAGAAATCGATAACTTTAAGTCAAACCAGATTTATATGTATTTGCGGGGGGAGTACATCCGATCGACAAATATTACTTCTGAAAATGAATCTGGAACAACTTGAAATGGGTTTGTAAAACTTATCTCGAATCTGAGAATATTGGCTGATTCGTTATCTGACGATGTTCCATTTGATGTTTAACAAGATTACCTTCTCGCGAGTAATTGGTTTAAATAAGGGTTCTTAAAAACTGTAATTTTCTGAAATTGAATGAAGATTAATTACCACTTGTCAATTGTACGACGTGAGACGATTCTCTCACAGCGATTCTTCCAAATAATTGGTAGTGGTTTGTATTCGTCTTCTCTCATTATTTGCATATACAAAATAAGTCGATGGTATCGATATCGGTATCTCATCTCGCGGGATTTGATTTGCATTGCACACGGAGGTCTTCAATTTATTTTATTTGTCCAAGAGTTAACAATGAGCCGAATACAAAAACGTTTATCAGCGTGAGACGTCACGAGCAGTAAAATCGAGAGAGAGGGGAGGGGAGGGGGGGGGGGGTAAAAGAAGGAAGTAGGTACAGCGAGACAGGCTGGTTTAGAGTAATCGTTTAAAGGCGGACGTACAATCGGAGAGCCGGATATCCGATTCCAGCGAGTGAAGGGTGTCTTATTCGATCGATAGGGAATCAATTGGGAAGGAACGAATGCGATTGTTCGTTCCGGTATATGTATAGCCTCGAGTGGGTGTGTGTAAGTCTCTCTTTGGTTACTCCGTGACCGAAGTGCGAGAGTCGCTATACAGTCGAAACTCTCTCGCTCTCTACTCTTTTCTCCTCTCCATCTCCCTCGCTCGCTTCGCTCCTCTCCTCCTGTACCTATCCCCTTTTTGTTCCTTTCTTCTTTTCATTTTATCGAGCACCCCTTTTGTACCGATTTCCGACTTTCCCGTCACGTCGATCGGACGGCCGCGTGTCGCGCTTAACAATGACAAGCTCGCGCATCATCTTGTTCGATATAGTATAAATAAGCTATACCTCTTCGCGTTTTCCGAACTCATTTCGAAATGATCTGTGTATCGATTTCGAGGGAACAAGGTTTCGATGTTTTTTCAGCGTTATAGTTTGGTCAATTCGAAAAATCGAGTATTGGACTGGTTTTCTTTTATTTTTCGAGTGAGATTTTCGAAAAATGTATTCCGACAATTTATTCACCATATTCACACGAACGATCAATTATCGTCGATTGAATTTTGGGCAGTACACCGTATTTAATATATATATACCGTGTAGTTAAAGCTATGCAAGCTTGTACGCTATACCGGTACACATACTCCGATGCGGCAAATGCGATTACCCGGTTATATCAGATTTTTGCGCGATAACGCTCGGGAATACCGTGACGGACAATAAGAGAGCTCTATCTTGCTCTATAACGTATATTTTATTACGACGCGAAGCCGTGGTAAGCTCGACGACAGGTACGAGGAGAGAGCGCAGGGTAAGGTGAGGATTGAAACAAGGGCGGCGAGTTACGCTTTCGGCTTCTATGGTCACGAAAGGTCTCCAACCCTACACGTGTTTCGTTCTTATATAAGTACGAGTTATACCCCACCTTTCTCCTTCTCCGTCTACTTCCTCTTCTTCAGATTTTCATCTTTACTATCCCGGCTGGCGCTGGCGTAACGATAAATCCGATCTCTCTTTTTCATACTCCTCTTTTCATTTTCCACGTTTCGTTATTATACGGAATGGTTATAAAGGTACATTATTCCCAGATAACAGAACGTTTTCATTCGCCCGTATGCTCGACCGTTCCGGCAGTTTATTGTTAAACGGTTTTTCCCGATGCGTCATACGCTAACTTCCTACGGTTTTAGCTGCAAAGCGAGTTCCCGCTCAGAATTCACAGCTTTCTCGTTTTTGGCGGAAGCACCTGGGAGTTCACGGTATTTGTGAATTCGCCCACTGAAAATCACGTCTGATGAGATTTCAGTAATACGTTCGTGTTTTTATCTGTTGGCGCTTCGTTACGAATTCCCGTGTAAGGCTGCCAAGTATATTTCATGGAATGGCTTTCACACAACAGTTAAATTTCGCCGTGATCGTTAATACAGCTTTTAGAATATCGCAGCAATTTTTTTCATCGTGCGTGCGTTACATAGAAATTTTCCTTCGCGAATAACCGAGCGGGGCTTAATCATTTTTAGTAATTAAAGGGAAACACGAAACACGCTCAATGTGAGATTTTTAGTCAGATTTATTATTCTTTTTTACTATTTTCCTCATTAAAAAAAAAAACGATTTATCTATGAAAAAAGAAAACGTTATAATTCTATTACAGACAAGACGATACCAGTATTGTTTTTTTCAAATCTACTCAACACTAACTTTTCCCTAGAATGATTTTTCATTCCTGACAATTTGGCAAAAGTGATATTAGCGAGGTAAAAAGTTCGCAAAAATCTCATCCGACAATTATTTCGTTGGACGCGACGACTGAGCATCCCGTTGTCGTTTCGTAAGCGCGAGGACAATGCCATACGTTAGTATGTGGAGAGG
>NCVS01002460.1:0-24570 GCA_003055095.1 Goniozus legneri
GTTATTTAGGTTCAAAACTGTACTTAAATTTCGACTCGGGTACTTTCTATACCATAAATTAAATTACAAGATTGACAACGAGACGAAATATATAAATTTTTCTTTCATTTCTTCTGTTTCAGGTAACAAATTTGAGTATTACGAATCGAGTTACTCGGAAGAAGAGGCTTAGAGCGATTTGGGGGATTTCCCACTTACTCGCTATTGTCTCAACCCGATGCGCCGAATAATCCCGAAATATCGGCCAATTAGAGTGCCGGGACGGCGACTCGACGGATTTCAAAACGGCCGCGCGCACAGTCGCGCGATTAATTATAATGTAAGCATTACTAATGAATCGCGCAATAATGCACAGTTCTATCCCAGTCCCGTCTCTTTCCGTCTCAAAGCGCATAATTCTATGAACAAACTAAGCCCTAAACAGCCGCGTCCCGTTAGCATTATCGATTTTAGCCTGTTGTTCGTCAGACTGGCTGCAATTTATTTAACCTCCACCTCTCGTCTACATTAATTCATAATTAAACGTGATTTCACGGCGCTCGATTTTGCTCCGGCTGCAATCGAGTTCTTGCGATTCGCAATGTGTATTCAAAAATACAATGTAACTTCGAAATCTGGGAATTCCGCTGCGAGCGGCTACATCGAGGAAAGTTATATTCGCGAATTCGCGTAGAGTTTCCCCAAATGTCGATTTTTCCGCGCGATTTTGATAGCACAAAGGGACGATAAATCCAGTGGGCGGAGTGTCGCCAGAGCACGCCGCGGAATCGTCGCGGTGTCGTCCGTTTTCTTCCGTTATTGCCGATTCGCATCAGAGAGCCGACCGTCGGGAAAGTTGGTCGGGTTTTCCCGCACCTCTCTCGCTTCCTATCTCGTTAGCTCGCCCAAGTTGTCGTTCACGAAACTGTGAAACGAAATCACATCTTTCGACGCTGTCTGTCTATTCGCGAACATTCGAAAATTCTAAATTACAAATTACACGAACGTAACGTTGATTGATCGCGTACATTGATGGTGTACAACTGATTCTATCATTGATATCGTGTTAAGGTAATTGCGATTTTCGTGGAATTGCACGGGGATTGTAATTCAATATCGTAATCGATATTACATACCGTACTTCGATCATTCGCCTGTACACTATTCGGGTATCCTTATTCCGGGTTAGTAGACAGAAACAATCCAATATTCGCTGAATATTTTTCATTCCAGTCGATCGCAAAAAAAAATACGAAACCCCGAATTTTTTCAGCCAATCAACTTTCTCGGTGTCATATTTTCGAGAGGGCGAATTTTTTCACGGAATCGTTAACGCCAATGTCTTTTCCCGGCGAGCAAAAACGCTTCGATAACAGCTATTTTTCGCCCCCCCCCCCCCTCCCCGTTTGCTCACAATATCTATATTACCATATGCGGAGGCTCTCGTGACAAACCCGCTTTTGAACGCTACCGCGGCACATCCGCTTGGATATTCCGTTAACGCGAGCCAGCTGCGCGCGATAAAAAAAAATGATGACCGTATTAATATTTTCAGGTCGATTGCCGCGTGGTATTTTTTTGCTCTCCATCCTCGTTCGTTTTTTCTCCCGGCCGTTCGAGGTTTTTCCTCCGCGCCGAAACCATCGATACGCCTTGCCGTGCAAAAATATGAAAATTCGCGGAAATAATTTACATTCTATTATACGGATATGGCTCTCTCGAATTTTTTTTTTCAATCTGTTCTCGGTATAAATTGTATCGATGTTCGGATCAGTAATAAACAGTTCTTCCCGAATTCATCGTTGCCGCGGCGTTACGCTCGATGCTATTCCTATTCGATCGTTGAATTGAGATAAAAAAGTGTCGATATATCGAATTGTTAAAAAATATATTTCAATTCTTGTTTTCACTTGACAGTTTCTTTCGGTTCGTCGGGTTATACGTATGTTTTTTAACAAGTTTTTCACGTTATATTCGTTTGTATAGTCATTCAAGATAAGTTGATCTATCTTGAAATAACAGTCTTGTGTTATCTCATACAATTGAACCTTTAGCGAACAATGTGCTTGTAAGATTCCCTTGCTATCAACAGCAGCGTAAACGAATTACTTGCAACTCCGTTTGCCATTAAGACATCCTTTCTTCGGCTTAGTTTTATCTTTTAATAATGTCGGCGTAACAATACCCGAGTCAAAATTAAAACATTAAATTTAGCCTCCAAATACTACTCGAGGGTAAGAAGACTAAAATCATGTTTTCAAATCATGATAAGCCATGTATCGAAACTGTAATTTCAACCTAAACTTGGTAATTTTGTCCGCTTTTACCAAGTTTAGGTTCAAATCATTGTTTCAGAACAATAAATGTAGCCTCCAGAACCTACTTTTCTACTGTGGTGTGTTGAAAGTGAATTTTGGAGGCTCAAAATGTTTTTTAAAACACTAATTTCAGCCTCCATACCCTATTTTGAGGGTATTTAGGGTCTAAATAATGTTTCACTTATTTTAGCGGCAAGTACCACAACAAAAGAAATGAGGTTAATGAGGCTGAATTTATTGTTTAAATTTTGACTCGAGATAGTTACGTTTCGTAATGTTTTAGAACATCGTCTAGTCTACATTCTCATTTCATAAAAACAAGAAATCTCAACAAAATGTTCAAAAGTCACTCTCTATCTCGAAGGAAGCAATTCTCGCTCCCGCGGAATTCCCTGATCCTGAGCAGCCGAGCCCGTTCGCTAGTTACTTTCCGATTGTTTTCGGTCGAACGGAGCTGACCCAGCGGCATTTGCGCCACGAACGTCTAGCTCTCGGATCTCGAGAATCCGCAAGGCCGCGCGCGCACACACGCGGGATTACCACTGCGACCCAGCTACAACGAACCGATCGTTTCGACTCCGCAAACTCCAATAGTGTTCGAGCTTTTGGCGCTTTAGATTTTCTCGACGGAATATTCCGATCGTGGGATTCCTCCCTCTTCGAATCCAAAAAGAATGAGATGACCGCGACGATGCTTCGCTCGATCGGAATTAGAGACGAGTCGGTATTTTCGGGACAACGCAAACTCGAGATCTATTTTCTCGTTGTTAGTCCGGAGGTTCTTTCAGCGAATAACGAGTAAAATCGTACTTATGCAAATTTTCGTTTGATATGCAGTCGGGGCATTGTTCCGGCGCGAATTCCTTCGGGATGTGGAGTGCCTACGAGCGCAATCTCTACCCAGAGAAGAGTGGAGGTGAATCCGAAGAGATGCGGGAAGTGGGGTGGCCCGGTCCGGACGAACAATGCGTTTTCCGCGGTTTATCGCGCCGCATGCACGGCATTGTTGTAAATTGTAACGTGAGTGGGCGTGAAACTTACCGCCGCTATAAGAGTCGGTTAATTGTTTCGATGCGAAAATCTAATAACGTCGAGGAGAGATGAAATCTATAGTTCGAACGATAGAGCAATTTATAAATAGAATATAATATAATACATACAAATGATATCTGCGTATAAAATAAAAATATACATATAAATTTATTTCTTGAAGGTCTGACGAAAAATTTTATGAAATTGTTAATGACTAAACTTTTTATTTTGTTAAAAAGAAATTTTTGAATTTATTACGAATCATAGAGTAATGTCTGCACAATCTCAACTTCGAGAAATACTATATCAAACGAAAAACCAACGTAACGATCGAGCGTGTTTCCTGTAACAATAGATTTCCGTTAAACTCGGTTAATAAAGAAAAGTTTTTGTTTGTTTCCAATCTTCATCTTTCTTCGAGTATATTTAAAGGGAATTGAATAACCCCGTGTCTTTGTGAACCAAGCTATTGTTTTCCGTCGAATTGCGCGGTTCTGTTCGACGATGGCTACGTATACCGATTTCTCCAAGTGCCTATTTTTGTCTTCGCGCGCGACGATCGTTTCCTTTGCCGGCTTTATCGATAAAGAAAATGCCCTGCTCCCTTCGGTTTTCTCCTCATTTTATTTTATTCTCAATATATAAGCTCCGTTACCGTGTATAGCGCCGGCGGATCCAGTCCCGTACCTTCTTGTTTGGTCTTAACTTTGTTTCACGGTCCGATGTTTTGCCTTCCTCTTTCGTTTCGCTCGCGCTCGATTTAGCGTAAATCCGACCGAAAAAGTAAAATACAAACAAAAAAAGGAGCGAGTCGACTCTTTTGCCGATATCAGATTCGATCGGCTGACGAAAGGGGCTCACGAGTCGGAGCCGAATAAGAATGATCGATTCCTTGTATACGCTCCAACGTGAGTCAAATTTCTTTCCCGTGTGCGCGCGCTCTTGGAGTTTGCGCGAAACTAAATATTCGCCTTCTCGAACGTGTAATTCGATTGAATTAATGCCGTGAGAGGTAAGGAGATCGCGAAGGGTGTTCCCGATTTATCTCGGGACGAAATCGAACGTGTATATACGAATTCGGATCCACAGTCTAACGGTCGTTTTCTGTTTCGCGTACGGGAAATTGATTTTAGATTCCGTGTCGTGGAAGTGACACGCACCTTGGGTACCGTCCTCCTTCGACTACTCAACCTTCCCCCTACCCCGGCCCTCCGAGAGCGGTCCGTGGGTGTTTCCCGAAGGAAATTGTCTGCAGAACGCCCTGGAAAACTTACTCGTGTTACTTCGCTCTCCAGCGATTTTTCCGGGCCACGCTCTTTCTCACCCTCCAAGCGCTAGTTTTACATTCGCGCTCCACTTGAATTATTTCCCGGAACCATTTTCGAATATCGAAACGTCCATCACTATGTTTATCTTCGTTCGTAGCTCGATAAGATAAACTTTCGAACGCGAGCACGCCTGCTCCCGTCGGGCATTCATTTTTAACGCATCTATCAAAATTTAGACATTCGAGCCTTTTATACGCATGAATCAGCAATAAACACATTTCTACGGACAATTCCGGCGAAAAATTCAAAATCGTGGTACTACACTGCTTGTACACTCAAAAAAGTAGAAACTAAGTGGCATTTTTTCTTAGTTGGCGTGATATTGATTATAATAACAACGATGTTGATGTGAACAATATTGTATTTTGTAACAGACTCAAATTCGGAGAACTAGCAACGTCTGTTTTATTCATTTTATTGAAGATTCGCTTGATCGATGCAAACATCAACAATAAAAAAATGAACCTCAACGCGACATGTTAGGTGAATGAACTCATTCGATAGGTACAAGAATGACAATTTTACATTCATTATATTCATTAATACCTCCTTGGAAAATCAGAATGTTGTTTTAAATCTCTAATTTTCTCTTTCGATGCATCTTTCGAAACGTCCGTGGGAAATTATCTAATACGAGATCAAAAGCCTTCTCTCTCCTCTTCTTTTTATCTGTGAAAAAATAATGTCGACAATATCGTCGAACCAGAGTGCAATACAGACGATGTCGATACACTGCAGCGCGTCTTTTTTTCGCGATGATCGATGAGACGAATACGTGACGCGAACTCGACACGTGTGTCGTTTTTAACAACTCCGCGAAGCGCGTTCCGTTGATGGGACCGACCCGAACTTGGAAGGGAAAAAGAAAATAGGTATATTCACGACAGATGTACAAACGATGAAGAACGACTTGGAAAATTCGATATGCGGCGTACGGAGAAACTTTCTTGCGGAGTGCAGCAAGTAGAATAACTTTACGAGAGGCCCTTTTAAGTAAATCTAAATTCGTTCTGTAAAAATAAATAGGGGCACCGAATATCAACTCTTCGATGCGAAGAAGTCGAGGAGGATATAATAACCGATTGCTATAACATAAATAGGAAGCTCGAGAACATCGATGCACGTTTCTTCGCGATTACGGGCCGAGCAATTTAACGGTTGTACTACTTGCATTCTCGCGATAATTTCAGCGAGGAAGCGAGCGCGAATTGGCTAGCGGCGCGTCTTGCGAAATTTTCCTCGTCGGATTATCCGGCTTTTATCGTTTTTACCACTTTGCGTCCCTTTTTGCAATTTTTCGTTTTCCCTCGCTGAGTGCGAAGATAACAGAAGCCCGTTTAATCATAAATAATATCCCATGCATACGCACGGTTATTACGTTCCCAATTTGCAGCGTTCCATTTTCGAAAACTACCCCCGCTCGTGCGTTCCGTTTATTTCGTTTTTCTTCCTCCTGTTTTTCTGTTTAACGAAATAACGCTCAGTAATTAAAACGAAATCGAAATTCTCGTAACGCGATATTAAAATTTTTATGGCGAGTTTTTAAGCATGATTTACGAGCATATACAACCGTCTCGCGCGTGACCACGACTATATTTCGCGAGAGTACACCGGAACTAAAACGTTTGAATAATACCGCACGATCGAACTAATAACTATTTCCGCGATATCATATACACAGAGAACGATCTAGCGGGTATAACTCGTCGTGAAATATTACCAGCGTTAATGAAATCGTCTTATCCAAGCGGAACGTGAGCCACGAGCATTATTCGGGATAATACCGCTTTTCGTTTTATCGAACGAGCTCGATGAAAAAAGAAGAAACACAAGCGGCGGGAAAGAAAATTCTAAACTTCTTGTCACACCCCTTACTCCCGCGACTCGAAACTCGCTCGAGAGCTGAATACGTAACAAACTTTTTCGTCCTCGCGGCCCGGAGTGTCGAGATTTTAAAATCCCCGTCCATCCGAAAATTTAATAATTCGACTGTACTAACAGCCCGTGTTCATCCTTCCTCGCTTATAACTTACCGTGTCCTCTCGAAATACCAATGACGACAATGATAAAGCTATATTCGATACGTCGTCCACCTCGTTCTCGAGATATTTCGTCGTAATTAATTTTCCCAAACTTTTTTATACGGAAATTTGAAATTTTTTCATTCCAATAAGAACGAAATTTTAATTAAGATTTACCTAGTTTTTTTTCATGAGTTTTTTTTTCTAAAAAAAATTCGCAATAGCGAAGTTCTCAAAGCTAGATTTTGGTGCCGTTGCGCGAAACTAGTTCTAAACACGTTGTAGAAAGGGGAAAAATAATTTTTCGCTGGGCGCAAAGAACTGGGTAAAATATGCGTCATCTCCTGCGTCATTTGAGACTAAATTTGTTTCACGGGTTCAAATCAGAGTGGTGAACCTTCCGAGGTTTATATTTTAACGTTGAGAGTAGAATTTTCTTCGATGCTCTGAAAATCTACTCTCTCGCAAAACTGTTTTAACGGAGATATCGAGAACGTTGATATAGCTGAGGTTTGAAGTGAAATTTATTATGCGCAATGCGACGAAGTCGACTAACTTGAACCGCAAATATTGGCGAAGACGTAAACGCGCTAGAAAAGAGGAAAAAACGGGGTAAAACGAGGAAAAACGGGGAAAGAAAAAGCCGATGGAAATCTCGAGAGCGGTGCGAATGTTTTTCCAGTCATTTAGGTCCTTCCTTACCCTCCGTCTCTCTTTCTTTTTCTTTCTCTCTCTCTCTCTCTCTCTCCCCCTCTCTCCTCCCCTCTCACTCTCTAGCAGGTTCTGTCTTACCCCGCGCCGAGTTCCGCCGCCAAGACAATCTCCCTCGCCGCAATAAGTGACTCGACGGGATCGTTAGAACGACGTTCTCGTCGAAAGGACGAACGATTTTAGGGTCGTTCCACTTTCATTCGTCTTAGTCCCGCAGAGTCGTTCACGTGTTTCCCTTTTCTTTTACGTACTCGCATTAGGCTGTAAAAAAGGAATTAAACCGCCAGTGGTATTTAAAAAATGGTTTCATAAAAGTCCCAATAAAAGGAAAGGAAGAAACAATGAGAATAAATAAACGAGAAATTTTTTCTTCTTTATTCGATTGTAGTCAGCGGTGGATAACGGCTGCTAAATTAACCATTACGCGAGCCGAGAAAGACCCTCCTGACCGAATAAAATTCAATTCGCCTTGGCGTTGCGCTCGAGATAGGACAAGAACGGGGAGATTGGGGGAGGGCCGAGAGGGGTGAGAGGGCATTAAAAAAGCGTTTCGCAAGGCGCGAGCGATAAAAGATTCGCAATTTCGAAGCTACTACGGAAGGAGACGCATCTCCTCTCCTCTCTTTACGATTACGCTTATGCCCGGACGATTCTAAATCGTCCTCCCCGACAAGGGACGGGAGGGAAAGAGGGAGGGATCGGATTTTTTCGACGAGCCACGTCGGACGTCGCGTAAAACACAAGCACGCGCCATTACCGGAAGTGCCAACGAATCCGGTATAGGGGTCGATCCCAAATTCCGTCGCCAACGACGATCCTTCCTTCCATATCTCCAGTTTTCGCTACGACAAACGTAGTCGAGCGTGCCACCGTCGTCTTTTCGAATTCCGCTGCGCTATGTGTATGCTGCGTTTTCAAATTTTCACCCGTACACGGACTCGTACCAGCTCCTACGTGTATATGCTGATTCGGTATTCTATTTTTCCTCTCTCTCTCTTTCCCTTTTTCCCTCTGTCGAGGACCTAATAAAAATCGATGAAAAATTAGCGAATAACCGGATTCGAATTCCGAGCTAGAATTTTTCTGCCTTTACTGAAAAAGGGTCCGTTATGAAAAAAGAGCGGGAATTGATGAAAAATTCGATGCAACGGATGAATAGATTTCTTCTATTGATATCGATGCTTTATGTTCGCAATTGTCATCTCGAATTTTTTTTATTTTACATGTCTACTAATTTCTTGTAGAACTAATTGCAGAAATATTTATTTATTTAATAAGAATAGAATAGAAAATAATATAATTATATTGAAGAGTCTTTTTTAATAGTTTGAAAGAGGCTCGTAAATGGCTTTTAAGGTTATTACATTTAGTTAGTATAGAAATACATAGATCTTAAGATAGTATCTATCCCACGAGTCGTAATGAAATAAAATTTTTTTCTTCAACAAAATAAAAAGTTTAATACTATGAATTAATAATCTTAGTTTGCGTGTACTGATTAATAAAAATAGTAGTTTTTCATATTGCTATCTCCAGTATAAGAATTAAATTAGGTATAAGTGGAAGATATACGTATCATACTAGATTCCCTGTTGATCAAGTGGTGAATACTCAGTTTTTGTTTTCTAATTACACAAAAACTATACGTCAAATCTTCTCAAAAGAATAGATCTATACATATGTATTTTTCTTCAAATTATTCTGTCGTCCAGACAAGCTTAAACCCAAGATACAATTTCATATCAATCGATAATTCTCTATGAAAATCAAGCGCCATCGTGAATTGGACGCGTCGCAAATTCCGCTGGAAACGCCGTCGGCTCGAGTTTATTAGAGGAAGCATTCGAACGTAATGGTGGTTGTAAAAAGGTGGACCCCCGGCCTCTATCTACATCGATATAGCGCGGCTGCGCGTATTAAGTTATCGCGCGTACACCGCGGCTCTGGTGAGATTTACGCTGATGAAAGGATGTTTACGGCGGCCACGTGTTATAACCGGTTACGTTTCCCTCCCACCTTTTTTTTTTCAAGACGTCTATACGTTTCGCGATGATGGGGTTGCGGCAAGTGCCGGAGAGGGTTGCGTACGTATCGCTCGCACGCGATGCAGCCATCGCTCAACCTACGTCCTCTCTCTTTTGCAGGGGTCACCATCTCCGTTTTTGCTTTCTCCTCGCCTCTCCTTTTTTTTCTCTCTCCATCTAGCTAGGCTAAAAGACTTTTACGAGCTTCGGCTCGGGCTGCAGCCTGCAGAAACGTTTTTTCCCCAATCCCCTCCTCCCTCTTTTTCCGCTTGCTTTTCGCCTCTATTCAAAAGTGTCCTCGTTATATTCGTTACTCTATGCACGACCGTCGTGCCTCATTACCACCGGCAGGTGAGCAGCCAGTTCCAGAGAACCGAGTGAAAAATAAGAGAAGGAGAGAAAAATGCATTAAACCGACGCGGCACGTTCGTTCTTCGACGCGAATATGAAACTACGTAGTCTACGTGCCACTTTTGCTTGTAACTCGTCGGAGACCGTTCTTCTATTTCTTTTCGCACTCTCTTCCTCTCTCTCTCTCTCTCTCTCTCTCTCTGCTCTCTCTCTCTCTTTCACTCTCTTACTCTCTTCCTCTACTTTTTCCCTCTGTATCGCGCGTTAGCCTTAACTCGTTAACAGACGAGACGGTCCGTAGCTGCGCACGACACTACGCAAGCGGAGGTTAACTCCGGCTTCCGGACTCCGCGAGAACTCAGTAATTAAGCGAGAAACATCCGAACGAAAGCGCATAGTCTACCCACGGAGTTCTTTCGTATGTTTCATTAATGTCTAACGTTTCCTTTTCTTCATTTACAGCCAGTCGGAAATTAATATAATAACCTCGCTGTCTTTGAATTTCACGATTGTTTCATATTTTTATTCGTTTCTGCTTTCCCGAGATGAAATTTATGTTGCAGTTTTTCATCTTTCCCATTCACTTTCATATCGCATTATCGTTTCAAATAAATTCACTCTAAGCAGATATACAGTATACATTTATAATCGTTCGATAATGAGCTCGAGAATTCGCCGCCCGCGCTTATATTCTATTTAGTTGTGCGATTTCGCATGGACTTATCGGATAACGCATTTCGGCCGTATCGTTTAGAAAAATTGTTGAAAATTCACCAACGAGCAATCACTTATCCCGAAATGGCCAGGCTCGTTTTGCATTCTGAATGAGCCTACGAGAATAGTACGATAACTAAAAATTGCGAAAAATTTGTATCGTTTTGAATTCAATAGATTAACGAAAAAAAGGTGTAATTGGGCGAACGAAGTGAATTTTCGCCACTCTCGGCTCGCGCGTGTAATAAAAACTGTGACGCGGCACGAAACGGGCAGAAACTATCATCCGGCATCGTCAATTTATTCGACACGCCTCGTCTAAACAATTTGTATCTTTCAAACGGATGTATCGTAACGCGAAAGTGTATTTTCCAAGCTCGCACGAATATTTGTTACCTTCGTAAATATAACACACCGCGGCATGGTCGAATTCATTATGATCTACGGCAAGAACCCACGATATTTTTCCTCTCCTCATCCCGCTAATGGAATAAAAATCATTTTTCGTATTGTACGATCCTTATTGCGAACAGCATTATTGGAACTTTGTAAATTGAAGATTTTTCTCGATATTGAAATAATTATGGTATTATCCGTTCGTTGTACATATTTGATTTTCGAAATATTTAAGAGGATCGCAAAAATCTTTAGCCTGTTGTCCGTCAAACGCTTGAAACAACGGAAATTTCCCGACGGACGTGCGAGCACAGGGAACGAATGTATACGGGGCCGAGTTAATCTCACCGCCAATTCGTATCGAAACGGCCTCGCGCGATACGCGCAAAACTTTAAATCGCGCATTAAACGTTCGTTCGACGTCAGCGTAAAATTCGTTTTCGAACGAAGCTCGTCGTTGTTTACGGTGTAACACGGTCTCTGTGCGCTAAATTTGTTCGCTATAGATGCAAAATTGGGGGAAAAAGGGGCAAAAAGTTCGAAACGAACGAATCGTAATTTACCTCTCGAGTTTCACGCTCGATTGTTCCATCTCGTGTCGGTCCGGGTGGTGGAGAAAACAAATTACACCTGGCGCGGTTTCTCGTTCTTCGACGTTCCAATTCCACTGGCTCTCCCGGCACCCTCGCGAAAAACATTTTTCGAATTGATCTTATCTAATTTTTTACCCGAGCGAGGTATAATATGTATCGTCCCCGTAAGAGGCTCCAAAGAAAAGAATTCAAAAACAAGAAAACCCGACAGACGAGAGAAGACAGTGTGACGGATGAAGAGACTCCGCGAGTATAGTATAAATAATCATTCTCGCTCCTGCCGTGTACACATATAGTATATCTGTAGCTATATGTATGAAGTTTAATCGGGCTCGCACGTTGAAGCGGCGCTCCGACGATCCTCGCCCGTGCGCGGGCAAACACGCTCGTAATTCCTCGGTGAATCCTCGCGTGTCGAGGGCGAGGGTGAGATCCGAGCATTCCGCGATCCTGCGAACGGGGGAAGGTGGGATGCGAAGATTTTTTTCATACAATTATTTCGTGAAAGTATTGTTAGAATTTTTTATATATTTTTCTCTTTATTACCAATGATATTTTGTGCTTTTGAAGTAAGCGGTTTATGTCGGTAGGCCAAGTGCCCCTTATTGAGCCGTGTCTCCATAAGGAGTTTGAGGCGTTGGGTGATAGTAATGAAGAAAATTTCAAATAACTTTCCTTTCTTTTACTTTTGGATTTAGAAACTTTCTGTAAAAATTCTAAAATCCTTAAGAATCTTTCTCGTGTGAAATATGAATTGAAATGTTCTGTTTAATTTAGGGTTAGGTGATTGTGTTGATTTGGTACACTAAAGATGAATTTTGGTCTATAATTTAGGAAAAAAATAATGCCAGAATTACCGAATATCCAAAAATTTATTTCTTTGTCAAAAATAATTAAATAACGTTAGATAAACCATATTTAATGATGAATCAATATTTGATACCTTATAATAACTCTTGATAGTTCAAAATCAAACGATTGCGTCTAAAAACATCGAATATTTTTTTGCTATACCGGTACTGCTTCAATCTCCTTAATTCTCTTTTAAAATTATAAATGCCCAAATTTTTTGAATTCTTGTTCTTCGCGTATGAATCACATATGTACAACGGATGAATAAATCAAGATCTAAGGGAAACAAGGTAAGATGCGAAGACACATGTGCTAAAAAATAACGATAAACTGGCGATAAAACAGCGCGAACGGGCTACCGGAAGTAGCGAAGAATGGAAAGGGGGCGCGATTTTCTCAAAAGCCGGAAAATCTGCCAGAGTGGCGACGCGTTCGGTTTGCATTTCCCAAAACGAGGGAATGTATCAGGGCGCGTAAACTCGTAGCCAACCCGATGACCCACGGTAACGCTGAGGTTATCGTAAGACATTCTTCGTCGGTTTGATTTAGTGCTCCTTGGTTACCCACTGGCGTCCCGGTTATCTGCCAACCTCTCCACCCCTTTCCGTTCCTCTACGCCGCGTTTACGAACCGCTTTTTCTCGCGACACGCGAAAAAGTATGATTTAACCGAAGGAGGGCAGGATCGAACCTCTTCGATATAATTGATTCTTTCTTTAGCGAATATACACGAGAAGTGATTTATGGCGAGCGTTCGAACGTGACTTTTATTAACTCCATTTTTCTATCAGCGAGCGAGATCTTCCTGTTCTTGCTTCCCGTTGCGTTACCGAAAGCCATGGGGATTTGGGAAACGGCGCGAAACAATGCAAATTGTATACTACTTCGGATGATATACATCGTAGGGCGGTAAATATATTTTTCTCTTCTGCCCCTTCGTGCACGCGCTCCAATGAAAACACCGAATACACCTACCTCGTATCCTACATCGGAAAAATTATTTTTCTCGTCGTTAAATATATTTCACACAGGGGCTAGCGTGCAATTCAGTCTCCTCGCGGTATCGTAAATTTATCTTCGTTCGGTCCTCGAGGGAGAGCAACCGGGCCAGTGCAATCGCCGAAGAGCCTCGCAAACGCGCACTGATAATGAATTAAAAAAGTATTCGTATGTATATTCTTATCCGATGCCGGAAAATTTTTGAAAATTATTCTTGGCTGATCTACATAATGTTCTTTTCATATTCTTGAATTTGAAAAATCCATTTGGAATCAGAATTTTACATTTTTCATTCCTACTTAAAATTAGTATTCAAGTTTTAACAATACATTTCAGTTCTATAAATATTAAATATAAAAATTTCAAACTCAAATTTCCAACTTTCAGAAGATGTATTTTCAATAACATTAAACAGCTTACTGTTTCATATTTTTACAGTAAATCTTGTACCCCAAAAATTGGGCGTTATTTTCGTTATCTAAAAAGCCTTCTACGATATGTTTGTCACAATAAGGGAAGTAAAGTAAGTAAGAGTACAAATTTCACTTATTACTCAGAAACACTACATTTTAAAACATCAAAATTTAGCTACATAACCTCATGTTTATTCACTCAATTCAAAGTAGGGAGAAAATTCATGTTAGAAAAATCATGTTACGCAGTGTAATTAGTTAATTGATGGAGGTCAGCAGTCGTACAGTGTATATCCATCAGCGCAAAATGCATCGTGCGTGCACATGCGATAGAACGCTGTTTCGGGTTTGTGTATGTTGGCATTTAGATGCAGGCTAGAGAGCTGAGAGTACATACGATGACCATTCGCGCGATACCGCAAACCAATCGCCACGAGCGTGTTCCAAGACAAATACATACTCGATTCGCCGCGCCAAGGGTTTAATGGGGAATGTCGAAAATAGCGTGAAATCTACGGCGAGGAAAAGAGAACAACGCGATTAAAAATCTGTGTCGGGGATAAGACCGAATCCGTCGCACCCCCGTAATCTCGTTGTAACGTTGAAACCGCAATTATTTAATTAGAGGGCGGATGAGCTTGGCTCGGGCCGTGGGCTTTTTCGTGGCTCCGGCATTGGACGATTAAATTACGCGAAGCGCGTATAAGCCATGTTGTTATTTAATTAGCGAAACCCTTATGATACACCAGGCACGGAACTTGGGCTATGAGCCACTCGGTCATACACACGGATTGAAGCGCGGTCGTTGTACAGGCGTAGGTCGCACCACTCGCTTTACCGATTCTACCAGAGCTCGCCACATCCCCTTGTTCTCTCTCTACCGGGGTGATAAATCACACCCCTCCCCGACGTTTCTCTTTTCATTCAGCCGCTCGCCACTCCGTTCTCTCTATCTCTCATTTACTCCGCCTACACTCGCTCTAGTACTCCCTTTCATCCCCCTCTCGACGTTCCTACATTTTCCACTTGCCCGCACTATATTACACGAGTGAGCGTGTGTCTTTATATGTATACAGACCCTCTCTCTCTCTCTCTCTCTCTGCCCCTCCGCCGTTTTATCCCTCATTCTCTCGCCATTTTCGTTTATCCCACGGGATTACTCCCCAGGCATACCTCACTGTTAGCTGTCTCTCTCTCTCTCTCCCTCTCTCTCTCTCTCTCTCGAGCGAGCGAGCGCGCGCACATCCACAAGTTGACACTTGAAAGGAGCTTGGGATCGCTTGACGTAGGTCCAAGGTCGAGTGGAGGTCCGCGTCAGAGTGGATCTAACGAGGTGCTACCCCTAACGATCAACGAGAGTAAATATGGATCCGAATCTCATCATTTTATTGCAAGATTACTAAACTTTTTCTTTTCGGATATACGAATCGAAATTTCGCAGATACTCCAATTAACGAGGGGAAATATCAAGAATAAAAATAAAACACTTTGGGTTACTTCGTTTGAGAGGTTACATGGGTTTCAGAAGCTAAAATAACATGCGTATTTTCACGATTTTTTTTACATTTATACAATGAGATTTGTTATCATTTGAAGAATATTTTCCCAAATTCAGGCAGTGGAAGCTCATTTCTCAAGATTTCGGCCATAAAACGTTGTCAAGATAATTCTTGACAAGTTCGTTCAAAAACCAATCTTTTACTATAGATAAAACTCGTACTTGAACCAAGGAAATCAGGAGCTTCCTAAGTCTAAATATTTTCGAATGTTACTCCGATTGATTTGAAATTTTGGGAGAATATTCTAGATATATATATCGTATGTTTCAATAAGTTCATTAAAAAAAAATCGATTTTTTTAACATCTGAAACCCATAAACGAGAGATAGAATCAAGAATAAGAATAAAACACTTTAGATTATTTCATTTGAATCGGCTGTCGGCTCGTTGCCTCATGTCTCATCATAAATAAAGACGGTACGTTGCTCAAAGCTCCATAAATGTTAAGTCGCGTGTGAAATATATTTCGTTCTTTTCCTCCGCTCGAGCTCACTTTTTAGTGCCCCAAAGATGACTCTGGACGTCGGAGGAAACAGTGTCTGCGCTTAAAGCGCACATGACGCGAAAGGGTAGAGGAGAGAAAAAGAAAGGGAGAGGAAGAAAAGCTCACGGTAGAAATTTGACGAAGCTTTAAAATCAAGAACAGGCAGCGTCTCGAAGTTTAACAACCGCGGTGAAATATCGTCTTCGCCTGGGAGAAATATCTCTTTTGTCTCGAGGGTTTTACCTTTTTACCCGTTTTGCTTGGACCTTCTACCGAGGAGTCACGTCAGATTTTTCAATCCAATAATATACGATACACAGTATTCGCGAAACGTTGACATCGCTCTCGCGTTGTTGTTCCGTTAGACCGATGTATTCGTTTGGATCCCGTACAGATGCGATCGTCATTCGCCCAGCCCCTTCACGCATATAACGCATATTTCGTATTCCACGATCCGCAATACCAATACGACACGAAGCACTTTTGCTTTTTCTCTCTCCTTCCCTTCCTTTGCATACAAGAGTACGAAAAACCGTCGGAAAATACGCGTATGAATATTTCGTCTTTATTCGATTCCACGTTTGATAAATACGGAACTATGTA
Organism: Goniozus legneri; assembly: GCA_003055095.1. Lineage (NCBI taxonomy): Eukaryota > Metazoa > Arthropoda > Insecta > Hymenoptera > Bethylidae > Goniozus > Goniozus legneri. Next base: position 16,377 of record NCVS01002460.1, read on the forward strand.
AAATCTTATTTCTTACTTTGAAACACAGAATTCGATAAGGGAATCTTACTGGCTAGCTGATACCACACAGTCGGTTAAGGTGGGGCGCTAAGGAACTGAGTAATGGGTACTCATCAGTGTGGTTCCAAGAAAATGTAGATGAAAATTATTTATTATTTTTTCAGAAATTTATCGAAATCTTTTAAAATAAATACTAACATCACCAGAAAGCATCATATTTGACCACATCGCTACTGTCTTTTCACTTAAATACCTCTTGATTATTAATAAACTACATCTCAGTAATTCACGTGGTCAATAATTCCTATTTTTTTATGTCATTCCTTTCTTTTCTTCCTATAACACATTTAAATTTTGTTAAATTTCTTTAAACTGTTTTTACTTCATTCAAAGAATATGAAAATAATAAAATTATATAATCAATTTTGTCCATTTTAACGTAGTCAATTTGAATCGAGTAAGGCTTTCATTATTTGCAATCAGAGAACCATCAAGAAAAGTTTCATTCAATTCCCATGAAAAGTCATTCTTCGATCCAACTACCTCGACGCAAGAGAAAAACTAGTATAAGAACATTTCCAGTTTCTAGACTCTGTTGAGATTTATCCGATTACTCGCCAACGTGATTCATCATCTTCCGATTCGTCAGTTCGGATATTTTTGATTTTTCTCACGTTGGGCATTAGGTGCGTGATATCGAGCGGTAACGTACGATCGCGACAGAGGGAGAGGTCTGATAACGACGTTGCCCTCGTAACAATCCCGAATCTATTCAGGTACTTTCGAGTTTGGTAACTCGAGTTACAATGGAAGCTCCGATGTTCCTCGAATGTTACAAAGGAACTATGAACGTGCGGAAACTCCTGGACGGCTCGCGTGTGCCCCGACCTACAACACCAGACGCTCAAGCGCTCGGAGTCAATTTCGAAATTGAAAATTGCTCATCGAACGCGTAATTAAATTATTTCGATAGCTAATCCGCTTTCGGTGATCGCTCGACGGTGAAAATGAATCGGTATTTGAGTGAAACTGAATGATCGACGATAGCGCCATCGATCTTGTCAAAGATTCATCTTTCTCTGATTTCGAACGGGTTATCAATTTAAAAATTCAAACAATCTTTCAGAGTTCCTCTTACGAATGGTTAAATTTAGAACTAAGACTCCTTAAATGATGTATAACGTCAAACGTCCGCTTGTAAATCGTCGATGAAATATAAATTAGCGCTCCACCGAGACCGAATTTCGTAATTTAATATTCCTCGTTGGCATGCACAAACTCCTTGCGTTTAGAACAATGGACTCTACGATAGACACACAAGTGCGACAATTAACTTCTTAACTGACAAAATCCTGGAGACGGAAGCAAAAGGATTGTGCCTTCTTAGACGAGAGTCGGTTTGTACAGTTCGGGATTTAATATTCTTCGGCTGTCCTTAAGCAAGCTGCGAAACAATAGTCGGAAAATATAGACGCTCTGCAAGCTCGGTAATTGAGTTCTTTGCACAGGAAATTTTTACCTGCGTATTTTATCGATCTACGTCGTAAAATATTCCAGCGTGATAATTTGCGATGAAAACATTTTACATTTAAAGATGGTTAATTTTTCACACGGATTTTCACGAATTATTGAATTTTATTGCAATTCACAAACACGAATTATGAAAAATTGCAAACAGAAGAATGAAAAAATTCAGAAAAAATAAAAATACGAGGGCAATATGCAAACATATGTATAACAAATTTTAAACGAGTTATAAATCAGGGTAGGTTCAGAAAGGATAGTGATGAGAGACGAAACAAAGAAGGAATAGTCTCACACACACACACGCAAATACACGCACAAGAAGCGTTTATCCGATTTTGGCAAATGCGAAACTGTGGTTTGAAGTCCTTCTTCCAAAGAAATTCCATTGCGTATCGACCGCGGTAAGCGAACGAGGAACACAGAGAAAGATAGAGGGAGAGCACGAAAAACAAGAAAAGAAATTCGAAGGAACGGAATAACTTTCTTACCTGCGCCGCTTCTGTTTATCTTCCAATCTTTCTCATCGGAGCAGCGCATAGTCGAAATATTTTGTTCATATCACTATAAATCAAGTAGATTCAAAGAAAACAAACATCGGCCGTATTTTGATTTCCTCGACATGCTCGATCGAAAATACAGTTATCGGTGTTGGGAAAACAAAGATTCTTCGATTCTGCGAAAATGAATACCTTTTTCGCAAACAGAATAGTACAACACGAAAATGTACAAATTTATCGTCGTATATTTTTCTTTATCTTTCACGAGGGAAGAAAAATCTTCTCAATGGATATAATCGGCGGGTGAGCGAGAACGGACGAAGAAGTACCGAAGGATCTTCCTCGGCCAAATAAAAATCTTTTCGATACATGGTTTCTCGCTTCGCCTATAACTTTTTAATTCAACACTATATCATGAAATTCCTTTGTAAAGAAAATGTTGAAAATGTTCTACCGCTGTCGCGATAAAAGTGCCAATTTTCAGAATTTAAATAACACATCCACATGCCTGAGAAAATTCGCCTATAAATTATTAATTCAATACCTAATATCGAAAAATTCCATTGAAAAGAAAATTTCGGAAATGCTCTTCCACCGTCGCGATAAAAGTGCTAATTTTTAGAATTTGGACAACACATCGACGTGCCTGAGAAAAATCCGAATCCTCGTGGTTTTCTATAAAGCATCGGTCTACACTGAGCTGCGGCTACTCCCTACCACGCGTTCCCGTCAGTGGTCGCTCTGGTGCGTTGACCGCGAGCCAAGCGTTCCGGTTGAACGCAAACCGCAACGAACCAAGCGTCCCGTTTGCACGAATACCTGGGTTACCGATCTTGAGTCTGCAAGACTATTCATCAAACTACATTTGTAGTCGTTACTATCGTTATGACCCTTGTTGTTATAATTCTTTCCTGTAAGTTTTTAAAATTTTTTATCAATCTTAATGATCGTTTGATCGATCTTGATGATTTTTTTCTCTTAAAGAAAATATTTCGAATAATAAGAAGGGAAATTGAACCGAATTATAAAAAGAATTAAAACGAAGCGTCAACGCGAAGAAATGGAATTGGAAGAGGTATTGAAAATTCAATAAAACATGAGATCAATTGTCTGCGATTAATTCGTCCCTGCTTGTTCGCGACGCACCGTTCGGCTCGAGAGAGCCTGCGAATGATCATGAAAGAGATGGGAAGAGGAGAACAATTTAATATTCCCGGGAAAAAAGTGATAAATAAATTATTATATACTATATAGTATTGAGAAAGAAATTAATTCGAAGCGAGGAGAATAGAGCGATGGAAAAGGTTGGTTATGCGCCCACGCGTAAAATCTTAACTGCACCAGATGGGCTGCGAAACAGGAGAAGAGTGGGATGCTTTGGTATGCGGCATGGAACTCTCGGGCATTTCATATCGCGATTATGAGTCGATACGACGAACGGCTGACCTCTCGAATGGTGTCGTCAAACGAGTGACCGTGGAATTCGCAGTAAACGAGAAATCGCGGGGATGTGGGTTGCCAGATCGTTACACCGTGCAACATGCGAGAGAGAAGAGGGAGAGGAGGAGAGGGAGGGAAAGATAGAGAGAGAAGGACGAGGTAAAAATATGCGAACGAGCAACGTGCGAAAGTTATATCGTACGTAAGAGCGCGTGAGGCGAAACTACCGAGGCATGCCCCATCACGCTCGGAAAATATTTCAAGATAGTGGAAAGTTGCTCTCTCTCTCTCTCTCTCTCTCTCTCTCGTCGCTATACCCCAACATCCCTCTCTTACGTGTAATACGTACATACAGTGTATATGGCGGTATATACGCGTTCCTCTTTCACTTCGCCTCTAACGTGATAGACGATGGAGCTCTATACGACGCTTTCTCACCCAAGCCCATCTTCTCTCTCTTTCTCTCTCTCTCTCTCTCTCTCTCTCTCTCTCCCTCGCTCTCTTTTCTCCGTACTCGCGTACTGAGAATAATATGGAAGTGGCAATAATCGTATCCCCGACGTGTGTGACGTGTCTCCGTAAATCGTCTGAGCGTGGAAAAATAAGAGTCGGAGGGAATACGCTCAATCGTTTCGGCGTGTACGCGTTCGCATGATAAAAATCTTTCAGAAATTCATGGCGAGTGTCTGTCCAAAATAATTATTATCCTATGCACCTAACTAATGTACATAGTGTCCATATGTACCTAAGCAATACACTGATAGAAATAATCTTGATCTAAGAAAATTATTTTGAAGAAAACTAGTTGTCTTATGTCAAGAATTTCTTGTCTTGGTTTAGGTTTTCTTAGCGTAAGAGTTTCAACACTTCCGGCCAAAAGTATTTTGACTTGATTCGAGAGTATATTGTCTTCGATCGAGACGATCAAATTCTTCAACCAAAGACATTATCATTATCATTTTTTTATCTTGTTTAGAAACTACAAAATACTTCAATCAAGAGCATAACTCTTAAACGAAGAATTTTCTGCTTTTCATCTAAAAGCTATAATTTCTCAGTTTAAGAATTGATTTTCTTGAATCAAGAATTCAATTTTGAAGAAAATATTTTTCTTGAATCATGATAGTTTTTTATCAGTGTAGATAAATACGTAGAATAATTTCAATAAGACGAATTGTTTGAAAAACCTGCATAATTTCTTTGTTACAGATCGGCTCGTTAAAGGGTTACTACCTACTGTCTCATCCTCACGTGCACAAGAGATCCCTCTCCGTGAGCGAAACGCATCACCAGCTGCTCAGGGACGATCCACGGGTAAGTAGGATTACCGCTACGATCGCGATTCATCGATCGTTCCCCCGAGCCACCGGAGCGGGCGCATTCCAGGATACAGTCGCGGGTGTACATCGTGTACGCATTAACGAGCCGACCTTCGGGAGTACACGACTTGGACCTCCCCGATCGATCCGCACTGCAACGCAATCCGAGAATCGTGTATCTCCCGGCTCGTGCCAGCTCGTACATCAACGACGACGTATACACTCACCCCCGAGACGGGATTGATATTTGTAATTATCACTTCCTCACGCGAAAGAGCCCGAGTCGGAATTTTCATTCTCACCTGAACCTTTAAGTTCAGTCATCATGTCAATATCATTTCTTATTAAGAATTAATATTATACTTCAAGTAAGATCATTTTAAAAGTTGAATCTTTCTCTTCAAAATGTTACATGCTCGATTCGATTCGATCGTTTTTAATCAAATTATAATTGTTTGCATATGACGAGTTAATTTTTTTATCAATAACATCAGCAGCTTCTCATAGGGCGTATTCTCCTTTCAAAAGGATATGGAATACATAATTATAATTTATAAATACTATTCTAAATCTCGAGTTATTCCTTGAGAAATCTTGCATCTTTCAATAATGATTTACGAACTATGAATAAAGATTCCTGTAAATTCTTAATAGAGAGTCTAACATTAAACTATTTAAAAAGTTTATAGGGGAAGTAACAATAACTCCCGAAGATTTAGAGAACTTGATTAGATCGTGATCAAATTAAAGAAACTATACTTTAGTCCTTTACTTGCCGCGAGGCAAACTTGTAAGACTAAGCTAGATTTATTTATACGTTGGCATAATGAAAGATCAAAGACAAGTTAATTCAACGGGGTTTTAGTTAATATTAAAATTCTGACTCGGGGAATATTTCCTATATTTTCGAAAACAAAAATTTCGCCTACAATTTCTGTCCTGGAAGTAGCGAGAGGAAAGTAAATTGCCGAGCGAACAATACTTGTAAAACCTTTTTCGTTTATCGAAGAAGAGTATGAAATGCGTTCCGATTCGATCTCTCGCGAACGCGATATTCTTATTTGAAACTGGCGCGTATAATATCGAAAAAGTTGTTTTCTTCTTCTCTCTCGCCCTCCGTTCTCTCCGTGAGCGTATAATATCTCGTCCCTTATCGCAGAAGCTCGCATAAGCCGTCGGTAAAATTAATAAGGGCCCCCCGCGACTCGAGCGCGTAATAACGCGGATTTCCGCGAGCTCGTTAACATCGTCTACACGCGCTATGCGCGAGAAATAATTGCAATTCAATCGGATTATCGAATTAATTGAACGCCCCCATGAGCTCGAGCTCGAGCCCGTTAATAGGGCGATATGCGTTCTATGCTCGGTCGGGAAATTTCCGCGAAATTATTAATCGTGGGATCGTTCTTGATACCATTGCTATCGTTTTTCGAGATAAAACCGCTCTCTCGATCTATCGAAAAATTCTCCCGATTATCGTCGAGCGACTCGCGCAGTCGTTGTCTTCGTTAACGAATTCGCAGACGCGCAATCGCTCCGACGAATCTCGACCCGGTAGCGCGTTCTGGGAAATTTCTCGCGAGAACAAAGAGCTCCCTCGGAGTCGTTCGGAAATTCGAATGCGCGCGCGGGGCGGGACAAAAAGCGCGAGAGCCGACGTGAAAACTCGAGACAAAAGGTGGGGGGCGCTCGCGCAATTATCGAACGCAAAGAGAGTTCCGAAACGGGTTTTAATACGGGCCTCGAGATTCGAGTTTCGCAATTGCCCGAGCCTCGACGAAATTTCCCTCGTATCCGGCGCAAAAGTTGCCCGAAGGGCAGTTCCCGGAAGTCGGTTAAGTTGCCGAATGAAAATGCGAGATAAACGCGGCTGGGCTGGAATTTAGCCAGGAGGGATGTAAACGGTTAACGATCGTTCTCATCGCTCGGTCACTCGATTCGGCAAACATCTTTAACAGGAGTGAGCCCGGGCCTCGTAAAAACGCAACCTTTCTCTCTCTCTTGCCAGAGCAGAGTCGTGCGTCTCGAGATAAGCAGCCAACTCGCGTCAGAAATTCCAACCGCTGAACGAGATGTGCAAACGACTATACACACGAGCGTGTATACATCATTTTCGCGCGCGCCTCCGCGCCGACGCTTTGTAATTATTAAGGGCCGGATTAATCCGCCCCCGAGACGGCAAAGTACCCACCGCATATATACGCCGTAAATTTCACGGCTGTCGTGCAATTACGCGAAACACGCCCCTAATATTTTAATGACCGCGTTCCGAGCACTCGAAAATTTTCGTACGGGAATTCATATGGCTACTCTACTTTGGGATTTCGGGAATTTAGGATTTTTTTTCAGAGGTAGTGGCAGGAAAAATTTGATTGGCTTTTGGTACGACTTTGAACTCTTAGTCGTATATCATCCGGTAGGTTTATTCGAATTTTGCATTTGTGTGTAAAAAAAATCGGTCTCGTCATATTTTTGAAAATTGCAACTAAACTCAATTTAGCAACAATTGAAAATAAAATACCGATTTTTCGAGAATGAGAGATGAACCTGATCATTTTCATGGGCTTACTGAAATAATACTGATACCGATAGAGATATTGCCTAAAAGTTTCATGCCCGAATAAAAAATTCAGCTGCATTTATACGCGTAAAAATATCAATAATAGAATGAAACGAACTATCGAATACTACCAAAAAATCGGTTAAATTTTTCGTCACGGGTACCGCTATGTAGCTTTCATCCTTGAATTCGAGCCGACAATACATATACGCGTTAAGGCAGCTACACGCGACTCTCATCGACCGGAAGTAACCAAGTGGCAAAACTCTGAGTGCACTTGTACGAGAGAGCCGCGCGAAGACGTCGAACGGGATGAAAACACGTTCTTGTGTATGTTGCGAGAGACAATATTATCCTTGAACGTGCGCGCGACTCCTCGCTCAAACCACGTTATTATTTCGCCGTGGGGCGATCCGCCGAAAAATCATTTTCGCAGTTCTTTCGCGTAAAAAATCACTGAAATTTTTTATCGCCATTTCTCCGCCCTTCGCTATTACTTCCTTTCTCTCGAAATTACTTGGACCGATCTGCGGAAAAGTAAACGGAGAGGAGAGTAATCGGTGATTCGTCGTGTGTTTATTTTTTATCATCGAGGCGAGTTTTCGGTAGATATCGCGGACGATGGTCTTGGCCGAGTGCGATGTTTTTGCTTCCAAGACGTTCACCGTCGTCCCTCGACCATTTCTTTCATTCCTCCTAGCGAGCGAGCGCGCGCGCGCACGTTCACTTTATTCCGCGTAGGTAACTTTAAAATATTTTCTGGAAAAGCAACCGGCGTTATCTCGACCGTGGTCCAAGCGCAGAAATAATATTTCCGCTTCGCGTAGCGATTATGGAATTAGGTAGGTGCC
>NCVS01002460.1:26339-90466 GCA_003055095.1 Goniozus legneri
TTCGGGGGAAATTACAGAATCGAGTTTTAATCGATCGATCGACTCCTCTTTTCAGGTTCACTGGTTCCAGCAGCAGCACGAGAAGAAGCGCAAGAAGCGGGACTTTGTCGACTCGAGCTACGGATACACGGGCTACGGCTCGTTCGATAACTACGGACCCCGCGCGCGACAGGCGGCCGCCTATCATCGACAGCGCAATCGCGGTCTGCCCCAGCAAAATCTCTTCACGGATCCGCTCTTCAAGGAACAGTGGTACCTGGTAAGTGCTTCCCCGCCGTTCCCTATATACACACAACTCCGGACTCCGGGGACGAATTTACGTGACGGGAATCGCGAATCGCTCCTCGACATTCAATAAGCGCGGCTCCTGGCCACTTTCACGAATTACTCCCCTTCGCTTTCGTAACTCGCGACTTTCCAACCAGTTTTCCGCTCTAACGGAATTCGGACGGCTTCCTATGAACGATATCGGAACGACGATGAGTGAATTTCTCATCGGGTGTGTGCGGGCTGCCCCGAACGATAAAAGAATTCCTCGATAAGAGGATTTTTCGGAGCGAGAGCGGACTCTTTTTCGCGCCAATATTCCCCTCTATGCATACGGGGATAAATAGAACGAACGGATGCCGCCGATCTATGGTTATTTAATTTCGAGCTTTGCGATATTCGAAGAGTTTTTTTTCGAATGCTTTATATAGGGTCGCTTTTTAACAACTGTGAGTCACCTGCGATCGTACAAATTTAATATAGTCCAACAAATGTTTTTATTGAACGTAAACAGTTCGGAAGTAAACAGAGTTTGAGCGATGTTACTATTGTTATTGACATTTGAAAAGAATATTGGAAGAATTGAAGTGTTAGTCTTTAAATTCATTTGTAAAAACCAATCATTTTCAAGAAATATAGTTTTTTGGTAATTTCATATGTGATGCTCAGACAGCCAAGTAGTCCCTGTGTGGCAGTTTAATCCTTTCCCATGGTTTAACGAATCTGACACGTGATAAAATTTAGTTTCAAACATAATCATCACGAGTCTGGCTGGTGACCATTTATATAAACATTAATACGCCTACCACTTGGGCCCAAGTTTCGTCAAGCGAAATGGCACGGGAAGGGGTTAAATACAATATACAGTACATTACAATATATTTTACCGAGATGTTTTTCTACTATTTTTTGCATTTGTTGCTCTTAGTTTTGGTTATTAAGTACATGTTGATACAATTGGTCCGATTCTAAGACGTGATACAATTATTTGTTCTCTTCTCGAATGATGTTTCGTTGGAAGTTTCTCTTGAATTGAGTTTCAGTAGATTTTCATTTAGTTAATTTCTCTCCCATTGATTAATATTTATCAATATTCTATAAATCTTTCTTGATTCGCTCGTCAATCTAAGTTTTGGATCATTTCTACATTCTTGAGCCGCTTCTTTCCCCTTTTTTCGGCTATTTTATTACCACAGTAGCTAGAGATCTATACCAGTACGTTATCACACTTGTTGTTTATCATGTCGTTTGTTTTATTAATGAGTTGAATTAAAAAGAGGTTATTTATTTTAGCGTTCTTGATCGCTATTAAACGAGACAACGAGACGCTGTAAATGAATTCTTTAGAACTACTTCCCATTCCTATTAAGCCCAGGGTTTTGACGATAGCTTTCAAATTAACAAGTTAAAAAGAGTGCGAGTTGATTAATTTAACGCCTAGTTCAACCGTGTCAAATATGACCGAACATCCAGCTCCCGAATTTCAACGAGTTTATTCGCGCCATTTCATAGTTACGGCTCGGAATTTTTCATAAAGGTATTCCCGGAATATGAATTTCTCCGAATACCTCCATTAATTTAACGACTCCTGACTCCTCGATCGACACAGAGGACGGCGGGAGAAATTTTTATTTTTCGTTGTCGCGACGCCGCTCGCCTATGCGCTACTCTCGAGTCTCGGAGCGTAAATCGCTCCTCGCTTGGACGTAAGAGCGAGCTTTTTGTCGCGTCGGCTCGACTTTCTCGAAAGTAAAATGGCGAACGGGGCGAAGGAAACAATGGAGAGTCGGCCCGTATTGTACCCATCCATCCTACTCCACGAGGTTCGCGAATTACGCGACTATCCTCTTACTTAGCGAGAACGACGGCAAATTCGGTCTTATATACGCTCCGACGCGGTATTATCGCGAAAGTGGGTCGAGCTGGTCTCCGCACTGCTTCCCCGCCGGAAGCGAAAATTAATTCCCACCGCGAATAGAAGGTGTACTTGCACGTAAAAGATTTATCGAAACTCGGCTTCCCCCGATCGTTTACGACTCGAAACGAAAAAATTTCGCGCGTCTATCCTCTCGCGTGACGGCATAAATCGCGAATGCGCACTACCGCCAGAGACGAAAAACATAAAACCACGGAGCTCGTAGCCGTCGTATATAGCTCGCGTTCCGAGAGGAAAAAAGGGGGACGAGGAGGGGAGGGGGAGAGAGAAGGAGGAAGAAATAAAGGGAATGGATAAAAGACAATGGCACCGCGCTCGGAGCGCCGATAGCGCTATTCCCGTCCTGGCGAGTGCGCGCGAGTCTGCCCTTTCGTCCTTCGATTCACCCGAACCGAGTCTACATTGTCGCGCCGCGTCGTAAATCGACAAGTTCTTGTTATAAAAATTTTTTTCACCCGATACAATCGATAAACACGGCCGCGATCGAAGCCCCCCGCGGCTCTTCCGCGTTTTACGAGTCGAGCTCGTCGGAACGATTTTTAACGTCGACGTTTGTATTTTTCGTCAAATCGTAAAATCCTCACTGTAGACACTCACGACCGCGAAGCTGCGGATTTTTGCATTCATATTTCATACGCGCACGAGCACATTGCGCCACGCGTCGCGCATGAGAATGTCCGATGCGCAGAAATCGAATAATTTCACGGGAATTTAATAATTTAGCGAGAAACAAATGAGGCTATTTAGATGTAGCCTGCGCTCTTTTATTGCTCCTATCAAAAATGAAAAACAATATCGCTTTTCCGAAAAAGTGAAATTATTTATTATTCGCAAGAGCTTTCGGTGCTATTTACAGAGATGCTCCCGAACACAATATACCGTACGATCATTTTCGTGCAAAATTCATATTTAATGTACCAGATTGACGTTCGCAAAAATAAGGTCTCACCGGTGAAACGAATAACAATGACAATAATGGATATTTAATATCGTGGCTCGAGAATTAAAGAAAAATTATTTTACTAACGAATGACGCGTGCATAATTTTTTTTTTCGTCACTCGAAACAAAGAGTTCATTTTCGCTTATATTTTATTGTTCGTCGTCAAGTTATATATATACGTATACGTACATAACTAGGAGTAATTTTCATATATTGGTCAAAGCTGATGAACGTCATTAAAAGCATGAAAAAAAACGGGTTGCCCGTACACGCGCGGCTCTCATTTGCAAATTGAATGAACTATACAGACACAAACGAAATACGTAGAATACGGTCTCTTTGCTGCGCAACGCGGTTTGTTTATTCACATTCGTTCGTTTCATTTTCTCTGTGACCGGAACGGAAACGCGGGCGAAATTAACAATTTATATCAAATACTCTGTATTAAAACTGCGTCAAATGATATTGCGAAAAAGCTCCAAACTATTCGTAATATATGCACGTATATCGTTTAGTCGCCACCATAATGAAAAGAATTCCGTTTGCGAAATTAAATTGCAATAAAGTTAATGGAGAGGTGATTCACGAGAGACAATGCCAATTTTTTTTTTCAGAATGGCGGTGCGAAGGATGGTTTCGACATGAATCTCGCGCCAGCTTGGCAAAAGGGATATACGGGCAAAGGCGTGGTGGTGTCGATACTCGACGACGGCATTCAGACGAATCATCCGGATTTGGCCCTCAATTACGATCACGAGGCGAGTACGGACATCAATGACAACGACGACGATCCGATGCCGCGCGACAACGGCGACAACAAACACGGCACCAGGTGCGCCGGCGAGGTAGCGGCCGTCGCCTTCAACCAATATTGCGGCGTCGGGGTTGCTTACAATTCCAGCATCGGGGGTGAGTCATTCTCGTTGTCGCCAATGACAACGATCGGAAATTTTCAATTTTTCAGGGGGAATTCTACTTTACAATAAGGCCTGAAAAATGTCTGTTTTTCGAGAATTTAAGGTAGATGTACCACTTATGGCTACTTTCAGATTTATATTGATATATATAGAGTACTTGGTTTTTGCAAAAACATGATTTGGTTTATTTCTATAAGTTTTAGATATGTTGATACCGTTGTGAATATTTCGTACTTACTAAGAATCTAATTTTAATAAATATCAAATACCATTCGAAGTCGTGTAATGTATTTAAGCAATTTTTTGTTATTGTCAGTAAAAATCGTAAAATTTTTGAAATGCTTAACTTATATATTATTTAGATAATAGAATAATTTATAAAATGATTCTATGGCTACATATAATAATTCCATTACTTATAATTTTAAATTCTCATAGTAGAGTAGTATTAGTACTCATCGATTATTATGATTAAATTAAGTTAATTTTTGGCCAAAGACACAAATTTGCTCAAGGTAGCCATAAATGATACATAGACCCTAGTTATGGTAGAAAGAAATAATTTTCTTATACTGAATTTTTGGGTATAGTTTGTATAATATAATTGTAGAATACAGAACAGTTTTTTTTTTCAAGCAAAAATATGTACATTATTCGCATATTTTATGTACACATTTGCACAAAAACTCATTTTCAACCGCGGGAAAAGTAAAGCTTGTAATATCTGGCTGAAACAGATATGGAACGAAAATTTTTACTTCTTACATGAATATCTCTGTTCTGTCCAAACTCAAACTATTATTAAAAACATTTTATTAAATAATTTTTTCAGCGCATTGTAAAGTCATTTTTTTAATTGAAAATATCTTTTTTTCTCAAAAGTTGCTAAAAATTTAAAATTTTACACTTCTTTCAAGGATTTTCTTCCTAGCTTTAGATAGCAGAGAGATAGATATGTGAGGATTGAGAATGTTCTCGCAGCTAAAGGCTTTGTGCAAATGTATACGTAAGATATGCAAATATAAACATTGTTGCTTGAAAAAAATTATTTGATGTCTAGGAATGTAATGCAATTAATACCAAAAAGTTCACCATGATGAATCATTTCTTTCTACTCCAAAAAGTTCTTGATTAACAACGTTTTTTAAGCCTTAAAAAGCAACACTCCTCCTCAATATCCTCGATAGAACCTCGAAACGTGATTCCGGATGGAAGATATCATCGTTCGATGTTATCCATGTAACTCTCTTACTTATTCACACGCTCGTATTTCGATGAGCGGGGCGCGTTTAATGCCGCAACCGGGTCAGCCGTCGTACTCGCATTGTAATTCCTGTGAATATTGCAGCGATCGAGGTGCATCGGCATACCGCTTTATGAAATATTGCCGTCGTACCCTCCTAAACTCGCTACTACGTATTTTACGTCGCGAGCTTTGATCGATTTATCGCTCCGACTCTCGAAAGAGGGCGAGTCGGAGGAGAGAGAGAGAGAGAGAGAGAGGAAAAAGAAGAAGGGAATCGACGCGATGGTAGAGAACTTCAGAAAAATCACACTCCGTGCGTGTATAGTCGCAAAAAAGTAGCAATTAATCAATACCGGTCGCGAGAGCGAGTCGAACGCGAACGAAACAGAGAGACAGAGAGGCGCGGGCTTTCTATAAGATTAAATTTCGAACTGACGGATGAGGGGAAAAAGAAATAAGCGCGCGCGAACTGAAAAAGAAAAGAAAATCTCGGGAAACGCAAGCTCTGGCTTACGTGGCCCATAACAAAAAAAAAGGGGTAGTATATAGCGTCCGGCTCTCGGTTTACGCCGCGCGCGTTGCGTTCTCATCAATCGCCCAGCTCGCACTCTCCACGAGGCTTCATTGCCATCTCGCGTGTCCTCAGGCGTGCGAATGCTCGATGGCCCGGTAAACGACGCCGTCGAGGCCAGGGCGCTGGGATTGAATCCGGATCACATAGACATCTATAGCGCATCATGGGGCCCGGAGGACGACGGGAAGACCGTCGACGGACCCGGCCCCCTCGCCAGGAGAGCCTTCATCTACGGTGTCACGAGCGTAAGTATACCTCTCGAAAAAATTTAGGAGACGTTCGTCATTTTCAAACGGTTACATATTAAAGAGGGAGATTCATATTCTAAAAATGATTTCTTTGTCAATTTTCAGCTCAGATACAGCTATTTGAAAATGATAACTGTCGTTTTAATTTTTTGTACAAGTCTGTAATCGACAAACATTTCCCGTTTCTCCTGAAAACGAGTCAATCGACGTTTTTCGAGAAAGAAAAAAATTTTACTCGCCATCGATATTTGCGTTTCAATGTTAGTTTTTACAAAAATTTGAAAAAATTTCGCCCCTTCATTACGTAGGTGCCGGAGCATCCGACGGGATCGATAGCAAGCTCGCCGGTCCAGCAACGTCAATATTTGTCAATTAACGTTGATAATCCCTCAGCCTTCGAATTCACGACGTCCTTCCTCCTCCAGCCCTTTCGCGAGAGAAAAGACCTCGATATTTCATCGTTATTCCCGATAAAATATCGACGGAAACATGGTTCGCTTATTAGTATAGTTATTTAAAAAGAAAACGATATATCGAAATAGAAAAAAGTCGAACGTATACAGGTTCGACGTGCGAAAGAACGCGAATGAAACGTCATTCGCGTCGAACGAAACTACCTCTTACGAGCAACGGGGCGTAGGAAAACAATTTACGAAGCTTTGGCGCGAAATTAATATCAGTTTCGAAATACTCGAAGGCTCTCGCGTTGTGCCCGTTGAGCATCGAGACAATAATTTATCGTCGCGTCGCAAGTGAAATATATATTCGTAGATAGTTAAATCGCGTGTACGGTATCACCTCTCTCGAAAGGCTCGAGGCTCGGTTAGTCGAATCGAGAAGTCCCTCGATAAAAAGTCAACAAAATTTTTCGAATAGGGTCGCAAAGGGAAAGGATCCATATTCGTGTGGGCGTCCGGAAATGGCGGTAGGCATACGGATAGCTGCAACTGCGACGGTTACACCAACAGCATTTTCACTTTGTCGATATCGAGCGCCACGCAGGGTGGCTATAAACCTTGGTACCTCGAAGAGTGCAGCTCGACGCTCGCTTCTACCTATTCCTCGGGAACGCCCGGCAACGACAAGAGCGTCGCCACGGTCGACATGGACGCCAAGCTCAGACCGGATCATATTTGCACCGTCGAGCACACCGGTAAGTTGCGTTCATTCGAAATATATAATCATCAGTTGCGATTGATCAAGATGGTTGCGTGCTGTAAAGACGGAATTGTAACTGATGCTCGGAAGAATAGGTGCAAAATTTTGTCATTTCGTGAATGTTTAGCAGACGTAAAAGTGAAAGACGTCACTTACTTTGAACCTGCTTGATTAGTAAGCTACACAGAGGAAATGGCGGACACAAAATGACACTTAAATAATTTAGTAATAAAAAATAAATCTATGGCTTGCCTCTGGCACTCCAGCTTCCTTCAGTATATTCTCAACTCAAACTTATTTGCAATTGCCTATTTTACACCCTTGGTACACAATGTACCATTACAATGTACAATACAATGTAACAATGTAATACAATGTAATTGTAATTGTAATTGTAATTGTAATTGTAATTGTAATTGTTGTATACAATGTAATTGTAATGTACATTACAATGTATTGTATGTATGTTTCAATGTACTATTTTTCGGGCCAGAAATTTATGAGAGATCAAAACAAACGGCTACGTTATTGAAAATCTCCAATACGAATTGCTTAAAATCAAATTTCTGACAATTCGATGGAACAACTATCTTAATTATATTTCGGCAACAGCGTAACGATAGTATTCATCACTTCCGTATGTTTTTCGCAACAAGCTAAATTCCATCGAGTTCCCTTATTGCGCTCTGAGTTAATTCAAAGTTATAACTTTACGCGATCCTCAGGAACGTCGGCATCCGCGCCACTAGCGGCTGGCATAGCAGCTCTCGCTCTCGAGGCGAATCCCAGCCTGACGTGGCGCGACATGCAGTACCTGGTGGTGCTCACGTCGAGATCGGGACCCCTCGAGAAGGAGCCCGGCTGGATTCTGAACGGCGTTAAGCGCAAGGTATCCCACAAGTTCGGTTACGGTCTGATGGACGCCGGTGCCATGGTCAATCTGGCGGAACAGTGGACCAACGTCCCGCCCCAACATATATGCAAGTCCCAGGAGATAAGCGAGGAGAGATCGATCGATCCCACCTACGGATACTCGCTCAGTGTTTATATGGACGTGAGCGGTTGCGCCGGTTCCCTCAACGAGGTGCGCTTCCTCGAGCACGTGCAATGCAAGGTAAGTTCACCTCCTTTTTATCGTCCCCTCGAAATTCCTTCACTGTCGATTCCGATTAATCGAATTATCAGAGGCGATGCAACGAGTGCGCGATATAAAAACCCAGCTGAAATCGAGAAACGGCAGAGGTCGATTAGTTTTACAGTCAAGAGGAGCTCTCTCGCACTGTATATGGTTATACGTAACGCGAGCAATAGCGTAGCTCAGGAGTCGTTGCATATTCATTGCGAGAAATTGGTACCGTCGCGAATATTCACTGGCATTCAGCTCGCTAATTCCCCCCAAGTGTATTTAGCAACATTGCGAAGGACGAGCGCGAACGGTAAACATTGAGATAGGTTATTCGATTATTTTGCCAATCGAAATCGCCGGGTTTTCGCGCACCTCTCGCCACGTTATTATCCGCCGTTTGAGGGCCATTCGAGTGGTATCCGAGAGAGCGAACGGGCAGCATTAAACCGTCAATCCGTTGTATTCTCTCGACATCTTTTGTGTGGAAAAATTGCATCGTCGCGCTTCCCTATCGCTAATGGCGGCCAATTAACCGCCCGTCCGACGGGCTAATTGGATCGCGGAGACCAATTTGCTTTGCGCGAAATTCCAGGTTTCGCTGAGGTTCTTCCCTCGCGGCAACCTCAGGCTACTGCTGACATCGCCGATGGGCACGACATCGACGCTGCTCTTCGAGAGGCCACGCGACGTACTCAGCTCCAACTTCGACGACTGGCCCTTCCTCAGCGTTCACTTCTGGGGCGAGAAGGCCGACGGCCGATGGACGCTCCAAGTAATTAACGCCGGTAACCGGCACGTCAACACACCAGGTAACTTTCCATTCGTTCGCGTTAACTCGACCGATAGAAATTCCGTATAGGAAGTTCGGACGCTCGACCGACTCTCGGTTGGTCTAACGATCGAAATATTATAATTAAATATATCGAATCGTTAAAGATATATTTTAGTTTTTGTTTTCGCTCGACAGTTCCTTTTAATTATATGATCGTCTTTCAAGAAATTTAGAAACCGAATAAGTTGATCTATCGTAAATGACAATCTTTTCTCATATAATTCAATTTTCTTAAATAACAAGCTCATTGTAAATCTTATCTTCGATTGGGGCTTTTATGCCGTAAAGCTTTCCCCCAACGAGCCGGACAACTGCTCAAAAATCTGAGTTTTATTCTAGAAATACGGGTAGACTCCATGTTGGCGAATATTCGACTGAACATCGGTTAACGAGCGTAATTAATTTTTTTTTTAATTCTCTCTCTCCCTCTCCTTTACCTTCCCTTCCCTCGCCTTCTTTTATATCGACGGTAATAAAGTTTTCGCGCGCCGCTTCATGCGACGAGAAGATCCGACGGCTTTAAAAGCGTTTTGGTTTGCGCTCGCGGTACTGGGCGGACGAACGAGAGGGAGAGTGGTGGAGGGGGAACGGTGTGTAGTAGCAAATGTACACCTTTACACCGCCGACGGGCGAGTTTAATCGACGTACAAGCGGAAAGCTCGGCTTTGCGAGAGGTAATCGCTAAAGTAGAAATCGCCGTCTACTCGGTACACGCCGAGTGCTTTCGACGCGGTTACATTGTTCGCTCACCAGCCTGGATAAACTCGACTCGATGAACGCACATGTATATAATAATATATATTATATAGTATATAGTATAATATCCTTATATAAATCCAGTCTGACGAAATTTACTCTCCATTCCTTTTCGTTTTCCAAAACTCTCTAACGAACCGTGCGCGGCAATCAATCGGATTGTATTCCCGACTCACGTACCTCTTTCTTTCTTTCCATGCTCGCAGGAATCTTGAAGAAGTGGCAGCTCATCTTCTACGGGACGGCGACGAACCCCATCAGGATCAGGACGCGACAGTTCAATACTCCGGTACAAGCGCATTCTTCATTCTCAGCCTCGTTAGCGCATTTTCCGTTCGGCCTAGACCAAGTGCTAAGCCAGGAGCGTATCGGCGACTACGACTTCTTTCCTCCGTCTACCTTTCAGACTTACCAGGGCCCTTACTCGGCCGCGGCGTCTAACGTGCAAGCGTCCGTCGCCACCCTCGACGGCTCGTCGGCGCCCCTTCTCACCAATCGCCTGCCCGGCGACACATCGGCCGCGTCGTCGGCTTACGACACACCCTCGGCGCCCTCGTCCTTCCAAGTCGGCGAGTCCGGCTCTCTCGATCCCACCAGACGCATCCTTCACGACTGCGATCCTCAATGCGACTCGCAGGGATGCTACGGCAAGGGCCCGACTCAGTGCGTCACCTGTAAAAATTACCGGCTCGATAAGTAAGTAACGCTTTGATGTTCCGTCCCGTCTGCTTTTTGGTTGCACCGCTTTCCAGGTGTAGGGTTATCTGTACTTTGTACTACTTAAACGAAAATTAAGGGGACAGTTATTTTCAAGCGCAGTCGGATTTCATTATAAGACTCTGCCTCTCGATTTCTTGAATAGTACGATTAATACGACTATGTATAGTCTTACAAACAGGCTTGGACACAGCCACGGTTAACTACAATACAAAGACAACTTCAATTCAACGAAATTTTTGTACTAGTTGTATAATAAGACCGAACTGTAACTACATCTTGGCTAAAAGTGATCAGATTCAATCAAGTGATCATTATAAAATTTGAATCTTTCTCAAAATGATCATTACCGATTTTATTAGATCACTTTTAGTCAAAATTCTTACGTTTGAAAATAGTACCCCCTCAATTTTCTCGAGGAGTGAAATATACGTCGGTGAGTCTCGAAGCATTGACTCGTACTACTTAATATTCTACCAACTCCACTTTTAACTCGAGTTTTTTCTCGAAACTCGAGTACCATCGCACTTTGGGTAAGGTGTACAATTTGTTTTTCTTTTTTTGCTATTTAATGATCCTATTTGCTAACCATATTCGTTATCAGAAAGCTGACGAACCTTCCTTCCAGTTGCAGTGTATCTAAATAGGGTATCGTAATGGCGCACGGTAGCACGGCTTTTCGGTTTTGTTGTCGAGGGCCGGACTTTATACATACGATATCGACCCCTACGGCGAGTCTCTCTCGCGAGCGAGAGACCATCTACGTCTCGCTCTTCCTGCACACGACGTGTAACAACTGTATAGAAACTAATACGCTAACTAACTCGAAACCAGGACCGTATTGTAGAATACGGAATCTGAAGGACCCATGGGTAAAAGCCAACGGATAAGACACAGATTGCGAACGAAAAAATAACCCGACGCGAATAAGAGAGCACGGGGATGGGAGGGGGGAATATCGATTTCGCGGAACAAACATATCTGTCCGTGCGTATACGTGAGCTGAATGACGTTATTCGGCAGTCTCTCGCTCGACCTAGATTCGGCAATACATCGCTCTATACGGGTTGCTTTTATCCAACAAAGAGAGCGGGGGGGGGGGATAAAGGAGAGGAGAAAAAAAATAAATACGAATGGAGAGATGGTAAGGGGTAAGCGAGAGAGGAAAAGAATTCCTAACGGATTGTATATTTGCAGCACGTGCGTCAGTCGCTGCCCGCCGAGGAGCTTTCCGAATCAAGGCGGCGTTTGCTGGCCTTGTCACGAGTCCTGCGAGATATGCGCCGGTGCCGGTCAGGATTCTTGTCTCTCCTGCGCGCCGGCTCATCTACGCGTCACCGATCTAGCCGTTTGCCTCCAGCAATGTCCCGAAGGCTATTACGAGAGTAAGTAAACGCGAAATCGGCCGGATGTGTTTCCACTCGACTAACGCGAAACAAGAAATAACTATTCGCGAATAAATATGGCGGCGCACTCGACGCGTTCGCTGTTTCGTTGCGCCCGCCATATTTTCTGTCATTTCGTAAATTCGTGAAATGTAATTCGACAGCCCGTCGTTCGCTCGGCCGAGCGAATAAAAAACAGGAGGGGATGCCGTCCTTAATTTTGTTGATATTAAAATTTGCAACGGTCCCAGCTCCCCACGCTGAATCGTAATATCAATTTGAATCCCGGAATTCGTAATTGGCTATAATATGAGGAATACCGCATGAAGTTATAAGGGAAACGAAGGGAATCGCTCTGCATAAAATATTGGATTTTTCGACTCGACTATTTCATTTTGAAATCTGTAAACAACGCTAGGCATTCGAACGATTCTCGGTTAACCGGAAATATATATCTCGCGAATTCACATCGGAACGAAACGATTCGCGTATCGGCGTTTGACTCTCCATCTTTCCCATAGACACGGAGAACAGCACGTGCGTACCGTGCGAGGCAAACTGCGCCAGCTGCCAGGACAGACCGGACAAGTGCACCAGCTGCGAGCATCATTTGGTGATGTACGAGAACAAATGCTACGCCGCCTGTCCCATGTACACGTACGAGACTCAGGATTACAATTGCGCGCCCTGTCACTCCACCTGCGAGACCTGCAACGGTACGGCGGAGAATCAGTGCATAAGCTGCCGACCTGGGCTCTTCTCGCTCAACGGTGAGTTACGATCTTTCTTTCTTGAATCTTGATTTATTCAAACGTCGGAAAGGAAAATATAGAATAGATGTACCATTTGTTGCCATTTTAAGTTCATTGCCATTATTCAAAAATTAAATTAATTTAATCATAATATTTAATAAGAAGATATGAATATTAATTAAATCTTGGATATATGAGTAATTGAATTGAATTTGTATTATACATGTACAAACCTTCGGAATATAATTTTTACGAAAAGTGAAAAGCGAGGCCACTAAGCACTCGTTTTACCGACATAATGTAGTACAGTAATTATATATCAAAACAATAATAAATAAGATGAAAAAATAAGAGATTATAAATAAATCACGCCGGTTGAGTCTCCAGAAAAATATGCAAAATGTTTTAATATTAACACATCGTATTCAAAATCATTCTGGACTTTAGCTTCTCAGTGCAACTTTGTGGTACAAAATGTGCATTTACGAATAATTATTAATATTACCATATTACTATTTATCATTCTTTTATTTTTCAATAAGTTAATTGACCGTAGTCACTAATGAACTTTAGCTTCCTTTGGGAGTAGATTCGAGTGATATGCTATTATAAAGTCCTCTGGGAAGAAACAGCCTTACAAACATAAAAAAAAGCGCAAAAATTATCTCAGCGAGCATTTTCTATTTTTCTTCTCGTATTTTCAGGTTTCTGTCGTACGTCCTGTCCGGCTGGGTACAGCGCCGACAAGAAACGACGCGAGTGCGTTCCCTGTCCACCCGGTTGCGAGACCTGTGCCACTTCGCGTTGCACTAGCTGCGTGGAGAATTGGACGCTGAACAAAAAAGGCTTGTGCGCTCCCGAGAGCCGCAGCCGGTGCGATACGTCGGAATATTACGACGGTGGGCACTGCAAACCGTGTCATTCGACTTGCGAGAGTTGCGCCGGTGCCACCGAGGACTTCTGCATATCGTGCCAGACGCCGCTGTTGCTGCAGGGTAAACGATGCGTGTCCCAGTGCGACGACGGCTATTTCTCGATGGTCCAGCCCTCGAGACCGGTCTGCGTGCCCTGTTTGCACACTTGCAAGACCTGCGTCTCGCGTCTCAACTGTACAGCCTGTCAAGACGGATTACAACTGCAAAGCGGCGAGTGCAGATCCTCCTGTGCCCAAGGGTAACGAACGTCATTAACTTTAATCACCTAACTCCGTTTTAATCAAGAGACTATGTTTCAATTTCGTCCCCTTTTCCCTCCCTCGTATATTTTTTTTACGCTCCCCCACGCGAAGGCTGCCTTTTTCGTAACACGAGGATTAATTAATTCATTCGGAGTTTCAAACGGCTTTGTCTTTCGCGAGCGGTAAAAAGTGAAAACGGGAGAGCGAAACAGGGGAGGCGAATGAAAGGTGGAAACTGGACGATCGTTCTGTTTTTCAGGTACTACAGCGACCGAGGACAGTGCGCAAAGTGCTATCTGTCGTGTAAAACTTGTTCGGGACCCCGACGGGATCAGTGCGTAACGTGTCCCAAGGGTTGGCAATTGGCAGCCGGCGAGTGTCATCCAGAGTGTCCCGAGGGATTTTTTAAATCGAACTTTGGCTGTCAAAAGTGTCATCACCTTTGTCGCACTTGCAAGGGTAAGTGCAGATCGATCGTTTGTCATTAAACTTGCACACATAAAAGAAATTAGTTGTTGCTACGAAAAAGAAAACAACTATGTTTTCGCGCTGAAACAACTATATTGATGAGAAAAATGAGATTGAAAATCAATTTTAATAATTACACCGAGAATAAAAATTTGTTAGATTCACTCAACATTTATTTGCATACGTTTAAATAAATATTAGGATTATTGAATAAAATGTTAATTTCTAAATTTTCAAATGAATACTAAATAGCCTCAACGAATTTTTATTTTTTGTGTATAAATTATATTTCGTACAATAACTATTAAAACGTAAATTATGCCAGATAAAATTTATCCGAAAAATGTAAAATCGTGCACTATGAATAATTGCCTACGTACATATAATATATGTATACCATATATTATACATATATATTATATTGAGAAAAAAATGACTACGTACCTTCAGAGATACGTAGATTTTAAAATTTAGATTTTAAATTTTAGTAAAAAATAAGGCAGTTCCAATAAAACTGAGTATCAGTTATCATCAGTTTGGTCACAAGAATAAAAGAATAACTGTTTTCATTGCCCCACGATAACTTATTCACAATGAATATGTGACCGTATTTATCCGCAAATAATTTATATAGATACAACCGGAATATAAGGTCCAATACTAGTTAGTTATCATGACTT
This sequence comes from Goniozus legneri, assembly GCA_003055095.1. Lineage (NCBI taxonomy): Eukaryota > Metazoa > Arthropoda > Insecta > Hymenoptera > Bethylidae > Goniozus > Goniozus legneri. The sequence continues at coordinate 41,521 of NCVS01002460.1, forward strand.
TTTCACTTAATTTATGCTACTATGCTGTTTGGGATTTGGCTGGCGTGGCTAAATCCGGCGCGTTTCCGTTGCGCTGTTTTGCGCGCGATATTTGTCGCAACGGCTAGGGCTGTTGTCGGTTTTGAATTCTTGTTTAAGTTTTGGGGTAATGACCCCGATTTTGGGGGCTGCGCGATCGGTTGACGTTTGTCGAGCAGTCAGTCAGCTTCGAAAAGTCACGAAAGTTAGTACGGGCGAACGATCGAGAGAAGGGTGGTTTTCTTTTTATACGAGTCCATTGAATTGGTGTTAAAATAAAAGTGATCCGCAGCTTTTCGAGCAAACAAGTTTTTGAGTTGAGTTTTTATTTTGAGATCCTCTTATCTTTTACAACGGAGTCAAGAGCACGGCTGCCCACGGTACAGTCTAAAATATAGTGCATTCTAATTCGCGGAGGCGATTTAGCATTAGCTGGAGTTATCGGATACAATGCATTATTTCAGTTGATCTTTGTTTGTAGTCAAGACAACTATACACTAATAGTTATCACCTCATAGTCCTTACTATTAATAATTTTTCTCTCGGTGTGTCTATAATTAAGAAAACGTTTTCAGGCGAAGGACCACTCGAATGCACATCTTGTCCGGCTCACATGATGCTTGAGGGTGGGCTCTGTATGGAGTGCCTCGGTGCTCAGTACTACGATCCTCTTACCCAACTCTGCAAAAACTGTCACAGCGATTGCAGGAGTTGCACGGGACCGGGCAAGTTCAGCTGTGCCGCTTGTTCGCCACCGCTGCATCTCGACAAGCTCAATAATCAGTGCGTGCCCTGCTGCACGGGATTAGAAAAAGGCCCTCACGCGGTCGAATGTTGCTCCTGCGATCCGGAGACTGGTTAGTACAAATTAATCACAAACGGCCGTATGCACCACAACGTGTGTTGTTTGACAAAAAATATCTCGTTCGAATAATAGTTAGTTTTAGATATAAGGAATATTTGTTGGATCATTACACATTTGATTCAAAGAGCAGAATTAATTCATTGAACAAATTTAATAGTCGAATTAATCAATGAATCTGTTAATCATTAAATAAATCCACTTAAATGAATGTTTATTTTTGCAAAAATAATCCAATAAAAAAAATTAAAATATCAATGGTTTTGGGAACAAAATAAACACTCTGTCGAATCCCGCAAATGAACGAATTTGTTTAATTGAATTAAAATTTGTTAAATCTACACTACTGAAAAAAATGAAGAGAACACTCGTTATTCCCAGACGTCAAAATCTTGACTAAAAATTATCGAACCGAATCGTGCAGGTAATCGTTATAAAGAGAAAAATTCGAGTATTTAAACAATCGCCTACTCGATTAGATTTGATCGTTCATAGCCGAGATACAGCCGTTTAAAAGTGGCAACTATCCCTCTAATTTTTTTAAGAGGTCTATAAAAATCTTTTTCTTTTGTGTGAAATCGAGTTTATTTCATTCGAATAATGTTATTCCTCAGGTGGCTGCAGGAACAGCTCGCCGGCCGGTAAACGGCGAGTACCGGGGACGGAGTTTTCGGCGTCCGATGCTGCAATGCCAGAACTCGGCAGCTACGAGCAACAAAACGGTGGTCCCGATTCGGCGTCGATTGCCGTTACGGCAGCCACGACTCTCGCTGTAGCCATTTGTCTCGCGTCCGTTGCACTTTTCGCGACGATATTTATCGCGCTTCAGGTAGAGCACCGATTGACCGGTGAAAGGGGTTACACCGCCTTGAAATTTTCAGAACATCGATTTCTTTTTCTGGAGTAGATAAATTATTCATACTTTTTAGAATATTTTAAAATTCTAGGTTATTGCAAAAATTATATTATTACCAAAGTTATAGCAATTATGAATCTTTTACATTTTTCTCGAAACTACTTTTTTCAACTAGTGTACAAGACGTCTCAAGATCTAGTTGATCAATTTTGGTAAAATTGACTTTTCTTTACAATATTATCTAAAATATGACTTATTTTATTGATTGAGTTCCATGTTCATAAGTTTTACATTTTTTAAACTTAAAATTTCGATCAAAATTAAAGCTCTTTCTTTCATGTGCGTAATTATAATTTTTACAAACGAATTAAAAATAATACTTTCTCTCATCACATCTTAACTATTACCTTTCTAAATGAGAAAAAATTTCCTTTGTGTCTTAGACAACTCGTACAAAGAAATCAAATACACAAAAAAGTCACAATTATTAGTCCTTATCTATTATTTCTCAATATTTTCTTCCTTATAATGAGTCGAATTTTTATTAAAAAAGAATTCTATTTTTGTATCGATCTTTCAATCTGACAAGTTGGTGTAACCCTTTAAAAATTAATCTTTCGCATAGCTTCACTCCTTATTAATTCGTCTAATTTTTTTCAAGGCGATGTCTGGGAGAAGAGAAACGAACATGGGCTACACGCAGCTAGCGGTCAAAGTTGATTCGGACGACGTCGACGGAGATGCCGATGACACGACCGAGTTAATGACCTAGATACATCGCTCTCCCGCATCGATAAACGACGGGGGATCTCGTCGTAATGTACCTACAACGGAAATCAACGGGACTCGATTGTGTCGCGTTTAACGTTGTGTTAGGAACGTCAACATCCAAGTGAAGTTCGTCGAACGCGAATAACGATCGAAATGGCGAAGGGAATATACAGACGATATTTTAAAAAAATGAGAAAAAAAATGAAAAATTTTAATCGAGAGAGTGAGGAAGAGAGAACGAGAGAGAGAGAGAGAGAGAGAGAGGGAGAGAGGGAGAGAGAGAAAATGAATGAGAGAGAGAGAAAGAACGAAAGGTAGCGAATGAGTGCGACAGGTGTGCGATAACAGCGCAGCCGAAAAGGTGTAAAACGTGATAGTAGAAGAATTTTAAAAACGTGGATAAAGAAGACAAATGTGCGCGCGAGTTCATTTATTTGTACGTTCCGAAAATTGCGTGGGATTCAGTTTGAATGGCGGTGAACGGAACTCCGATTAGGTAGAAAAGTTTTAATGACGGATAGGAGCGTCGCCGATTCTCTCAGTGCGATACGAGTATGTTTGTGAACACGAGATAGTGCGGCAGTCGTGCGTTCCGTAATGGAAAATGAACAAAAGAAAGAATCGAGAATAAAAGGAAAAAAAGGGGTGAAGGACGTTATAAAGTGCCTGATTAGTGACGCCCTTAATCCCGCTCCGCTGCCTCCCCCACTCTTCTGCTGTACCCCCTTGGTAGATACGCACGCGGAGACTCGATAGTCTGCCGCTTTTCAATTGGCGAACTCTCTCGTCACGGCCCCGCCGAAATAGACCCCAAAGAGAGCACGACAGTCACATCGCTGCGCTGCTAAATTCGCGAAGCGCGATTGAGAAATCGATAGAGAAAAATCCGGTGCGTCGTCAGCGACTAGACACGCAAGCGATTGTTCAGCGCGTTTCCGAATTCAACATACTAGTTCTGTTGTAAATGTTGATATTTTCTTTCGTCACGAAGCACTCGTTCCCGACACAGCCTAGACTAGTTAAGGGTTGTTCAAACGAAGTTGCGTTGCGCGATGAGGCGAGTCCTACCGGGTTGAAAGTCGTGCACCGAGGAATTTATTCTCTATAAAAGTGGCCTCCGTATAATCAGGCTGTTTCACGGACCACCTAATCGTAGCGTAATCATAGTCGATAACTACTAGCGATTAATCGACGTTGTTATATATTTGTACAAATGACACGTTTAGTGGTGACCAGGAAAAGATTTTTTGTGTGTGGAGAGTACGTATATTGTTCACGAGTGAAAAATGAAGAGATGAAAGGGAAAACAAGAGAGAGATAGACGCGAACAAAGTGTAGCCGAGAATAAACAAAGTAATATATGTGCAAAAGCGAAGCGGGAGAACGAAATGACGCGTATCGATTTGTAAGTTTCGTTCTTTCGCTTAGAGATATCATCTCGGCGCAGCGTCAATACTGCCACGATTACCGCTGATCGTCGGTTGAGCGATCGAATGAACCAACAGATTCCTTACCCCTATCGTATTTACATCGCCAGATTATTTTCACGTGTCTTCGTTATATTTTTTTTTTTTTAGTCATTCCAATGCCTTTATAGGCAGACCGTCGAACGCTGCGTTTTACAATGATTTGTTGTTAATATTGATTTCTATACCGGATTTTCTTTTAATATTTCACATATGACTATGTTTATCGATACCGTGTTGATCTTTATATAATGGCCTGTTTATAAATGGCAGAATGGGCCCACCATAAGAACAAGATAATGTACGCAACGATTCATAGAAAATTGATAACTAAGAGCCATAACTGCGCCGCCTACTATGTAAAACTTGAATTTCTTCTCGTGATTTGATATAATGCTATTATTGTACTTTTATGATGAATGCGATTATAAATATATACATAATATACCTGAAAAAGTATTCTAGAAATAGTTTTTTATACTAGCTGAACCCTTCGTAACAAATTTACCAGATTAATTGAAACTTTCATTTTTGTTTTTAACAAACGATATAAACCCTACTCAACGGGTAAGTACATTAATTTCAATGATGTTCAATTAATACAAAAAATAACTACTATACTAAACGATAAAAATTTTTCAACAAACAAGAGAAAAAAAAACAACTATTATCTAATCCCAAATTGAGAATGACAGAAGATAGCCTAAAATGAAAGATGAACCCATTAATGTGAAAAAATATTAAAAAATATACACGAAAGATGAAGTTCAAATATCAATTATTTTACAATACAGTAGACTGTTTGCAAATGTATCTGGAGAAAATAGTTTTAATTAATTTTTAATGAGACTACGTATTTAATACGAGTGAATAGTGAATAGCATTCAAAATATTTAGTTATCAAACAAGTTGTAATAGTTGAACAAGCTTGAAAAGAAAGAATACACGAAAAGCAACGATATCCCTTGACCGTTTCCTCGATCAATTTGTAATTATTTTTAATTAATAGTTCGATTTCGCAACCTATACTGAATATATTTTTGACGTTGTATATGTAATGAATTTATAATTTTTCACAGAAGTAATTAAATTCAAACATTTATTTCTATATGCTGAAAAGTGCTGAAAAAACAATTACATCTTTCTTCCAAGAAAGTTTTTATCGCATCAAGAATAATATACAAAACTATTTATGACTCTGGTCAAGGTGACAAAGGTAATTCATACATAACTTTGTGGATTTATGCAAAAATTTATGGAAATAGATTTAATGAAGAGGATGATACAATATTAAATATTACAAGTGTTAAACGCATATTTCAATTGCGTGTAAAGAGCCGTTAAAATATCGTATTTTTTTTTTCTTCTTTTTGCTTTGTAGTTAAACATTACAGAGGTAATAATGATAGTTCACAACAAAGCATCTATTTACCTCTGTTATGTAGTATAATACATTAATATTATTGTACAAGTTATTAGTTTTGTATTGTTGCGATAAAATCCCTTCATCAAACTGATTACATATTAAATAAACATTATTGTCGAATTAAACATAAAATCATAACGCAAAATTATTCATGCGCAAACTAACCGAGTATAATAATTTGCAAGGATTTCGAAGCAGTGTATAAATTGTTTCGAAAAAATTTTACGTATTTCCTTTCACTTGTGCTTTTTCATAATTGCAATAAATAACGATTTTTATATAATGACATTTGACTGATTTCGAAAATTTTTCCAATATACATTTGAAATGTATTATTTCTTAAATCGATAAAAATTAACGAAATACACATTTGTGCCTACTTCTCTTCAATATGACGATAGACAAATGAAACTCATATTTAGTAGATCGTGTAAGTTGAGAAATTATAAGCAAATAATCGCACAGTATAAAAAAAATATCTGTGGATTTTTCCCTTCAAAATTTCTGAATTTTTCATCGAAATTAGACGATTTATAATTATAACAAATTAAATATTGAAGCCTTGTAACAAATCACTAAAGATTTTTTTCTTCTCATTGATTTCCAGACAAGCATCATTCCATGTTCCATAATTTAAGTTCATTATTTCTTCCGCTCGATGCAAGTATTTTCGGGTTTTCTTCAAAATATTTCTGCAATTGAAAATAAAATATTTGTTTCAAAATATACAATCAAGTAGATACTTACTCAATCGTTATTGAAACTTAAATCAACCAGTTACTTACTTGTACCATTTAGTCGCGGTATTATTTTCTTCTTGTAAATATCTAATGCATATATCCAGTAATTTATTCAACTCATTTGCTAATTCAATGCTAGTCGATCCAAATCTTTCTTCAATCGCAACTATACTATGTTCCAGATATCCAATAGATTCCAGCCAACGGCCTGAAAAAATTCAATGTTTTTTTATTTTTGTATTTATTTATTTAAAGTCAAATTATTCAGTTTAAACATACCCATCATTGCATAAACTTTTCCAATGAGGTCTAAAGTAGCAGTGATATCTTCATGATATTTATATAAAATATTTTTTCTTATACTCAGACACTGTTTTAAGTTATCCAGAGCCTTATTTAAATCGCTTTCCAATTCAATATACATCTGTGCGCCATCGAAATATTCCTCAGCTTCTTTTAGATCAGCTTGATAAATCATTGCTGGAGTTGCGCCACAATCCAAACAATGTAATGAATAACTATGGACACTATACAATGCTCCACTACATTCCGGACATTTTAATGCAGTAAATCGTTCCTATTGAAAATAAAATAATGTTAAATATATTTCGTATTATATTTACTATGAATTTTACATAAAACTGTACCAAGAAGTATTGATATTCGGGATTGGTGCAGGCTTCACAATTACAAGTGAAACAATACTGAGTTTTCAACAATTCTTGTCTCTGATCTTTTGGAGTTCGTCTGAAGTGAGGTCCTATATAAAAACATTAAATAAATATCTGTAAAACTGAGTTGCAATGAAATATTTACGTACCGTAGCAGTTGAGCACTTCTTCTCCAGCCGCGATATCTTTCGTAGCTTTAATAATTAAATGTTGGTCCATAAAACTGAAATATTAATAGAATAGTTTAGATATATTACGCAAACTAATTCAAATTACTTAGAATGTTACCTATTAATTATGTTGGGATCGCACGAATGATTCATCATACTTGCAGAAAGATAAATTCCTGAAGCCACTTTTTCTTGTTGTTCAGTACCAATTTTATCTCTTTCTGACATTATAAGATTCAATCTTGTAATAGCATGACCATTAGCAATAAGTTGTAAACAAAACCTTAGTAAAAGGGAGCTCACGTAAAGCCGTTTATCATTTTCGTTATGAATATCGCATTCAAAATTCAAGCTTTCGTCGGAAAATTTAGATATTAAGCATTCTTGAATATCTATTACTTTAAAATAATCTGTATATTTTGATAAGTAAAGTGTGAGCATAGTAGCTGTCTAAAAAAACAATGAAAGATAAATATCCTTCACAGCTCTTCATACGATTGAGAATTGCATATCAATAAAATACTTACTAATCCATAAGCAGTTAAATCACCTGGAGAAAGTTTATCAAAATTTGTTACTAATTTTTGTACTTCATTGAATTTTGCTCTATCTGTGGTTGAAGTGCACATGAACAGGAGCTTCAAAACTAAATGAGCTATTCCAATTTGCTGCCATATACCCATTTGACTTCCAGGGCATTCCCAGCGATGAAAAGTAGACCAACCCTCATTCATACAATCGACATTGCAGTACAAAGTACACAAACAGGATGTACATCTGAAATTAGAGATTTACCAATACAATATAACAAGATTATAATGAATTATTAAAACTATTAAAAAACTAGTAACTTACGGAATTGGTATGTCTTCATATTGTCGACAACAGTTCTCGCAAAAACCATTGAATTTTTGATGATCTAATAAAACAAATGCAAATGGCTTTTCTACAATAAGAATATCTCCTTTTTTTATGTCTCTATTTGCCACTACATATCTGCCTTTTTCCGGCGATTGCTTTTTATCTAAAGCTACTGAAACTGATGGAAAATCAGGATTTTCCCCATGAACAGGTGTAGGCATTACTGTTTTCGAGTCTTCTGTAGGATCATCTGGCATATTGGGTATGAGCATCATCAATTGTCCAACTTGTTGATGAATATCATCTAAAAAATGACAAATCAATTTTTAATTTCAAACATGTAATATTTAATTAGAAGAAATTTTCAAACCTTTTTTATCAGGCGATAAATCATCATTTTTGGGTATCAATTCAAGTAATTTTGCATGTGCTTCTTCAGCTAACTTTTTATTTCCTAATCTGATATAGCATTGAATAGCTCGGAGGTATAATTTATGCTGCAATTTTTCTGGATAATCCAACTTTATGGCTGCATCAATATCTTTTAAACAATCCTGAATTTCATTCAGTTATAAATAGATGAGCCATACATGAAAAAACGTAAAATTACAATTATTATCTCACCTTACTGGTAAATTTATGTATACTATATAATATAATGCTCTTACAAACCTCATATCTCCTTAAGTAGAAAGAAGCTGCAGATCTGTTAGCAATTGCTACTGATAAATCCTCGCTATCTGCAGGTGCAAAAATTGCACTTTTCGTATATGATTCAATGCTCATTTTATAATTTTTACATTGAAATTCGCTATTTCCTATCACTTTAAATTCTCTTGCCTTTTCCAGAGATTTACACACTCTATTATTGTGTTCTTTGAACCACAATAACAAAAATCTCCTATAAAAAATAAATTTATTAATAAAATAAATTAATGTAATTTCTTAAAGTAATTTAAATTTTGGAGGTAAAGGTAGCTTTATAACAAAATCCGAAGAATAGTTTGATTGTGAATGCAGTATCTAATTTTAATAAACTAAAATTTGTTAATTTGGAAATACCAAAAAAATTTATGAACGTTGTTTACCTTATTTCTTGATCTGTCAACAATTGCGACATCAAATCATTTTCATTTTTCATTTTCTTTGTTAAGATCGCAGTTGCGATTCTTGATGTCCTTATTTTGCGATTTAACGCATCCAAAAAGCTTTGCCACTGCATTTTGTCGTTAATGTTCTTCACAACAGACAAAAACGATATACTTTACGCGACAAAAAATTATTGAAATTATTAAGTTCAATAATTCACAAAATATCGCATAGGTTATGTTGCAGATAAAAACAAAGACATTGATGTTGCGTGACGCACTGCCATAATCCGAAAAAAGTTACAACAGGAATGAAAAAGTAATAAGTAACACTTTATGTTTAAGTATAGAACAATTAATAAATAAACGTTCCTTGCATAACAAAGTCAATCGCAACAAAAGTGTGTATAGCTTATTATTTTTTTTTCGGTTAACTTCAATTTTAAGAATCAAAAACAAATGTTATCGTTCAAATACTTATAGCAAAACAAAATTTGTCTATAAAACTTTCGATTAGTAAAACTTCAATAACATACAGGCGAATACAAATCAATGTTCATACTGCACGGCAGGAACAATTGTGTGCGCTCGTCTGTGAACGCGTGAGTTTGTAGGTTTCTTAGTTGACTGTTCACGACGCACTCAAAGCTCAAACATATATTTATTCCGGGTGAAATTCACACGCGAGAGACTGATTCCAATTCTGATATACTAAATCTATGCCGTCGAGTCGACAGCCTCCGTAGGTATTTTAAAATAGAAACGACGAGGTTCGACTCCACGGTAAAATTTTGCAATCATTATTACAAAAAAAGGAATTTTTTACTGTATTATTGAATTTAGAGAAAATAATTTTGCTTAACATTCGAAAATCATACTAGCTCTATTCAACGAAGTTGAATGGTTAGTTGTAAATATATTTTCTATAGGTATTTAACAATAACCGATCGTCAAATAAACAATTTTTTTCATGTATGTACTAAAATGACAAGTAGAATTCTTACGATAAATTCAACAGCGGCGCCCTCAACTGTGAACTCGATAAGAATGCGAATAAAACATCTGTTTTTCAGCTGATCAGTTAGACAGTCAATTTGTTGTTCATCGTTATACGAGGTATTATATTATATCTCGAGAAATTGGTAATTTTCAATTAAATTATATTCGAAAAGTAATATAAATTATATATGTTAATGAATATTTACCAACTTTAATATTTTAAATTAAAAAACTACCGACAATACTAAATTATTAAAGATAAGTATTGCAAATTGCAATTCGCATTCAATATGCCGCAAGGAAGAAGAAAAGCTCCTTTCAGCGGGAAAGCAAAAAAATTACAAATGCAAAATAAAAAACAGCGCCGTAATCAAGCTTTACTCGGTAAGTTTAAAGAATACCGACGTATTAATTTTCTTAGTTGAATAATAAAATTGGATTCTTATCAAATTTATGAATTTTTTTCTTTCATTAGTTCACAATAAAAGTGATGACAATGAGGAAGGAACCAGTAACACAGAAATTGATCGAAGTGTACAAAAAATAAATAAGCAACCAAAAGATAATTCTGGTAGAAATAGGTATGCACTGCAATTTTTCCAAGAATCTCGAGAAGAGTTGCAGAAACGCAGAGAACAAGCGAGAAACACAATTGTACCTGTTCCATTAATCGAACAAGAAGTTTCAGACAACTATTTTCCATCTAATATAGATATGCCTAAGAGACCACCCTGGGATTTCAATATGAGCAAGGAACAGTTAGAACTCAGGGAACAGAGATATTTTACTGTAAATTAACATATATATTCTTCTGCACATAAATCGCTTCTTCAAAAGAACAAATTTTAAAACAAATTTATTTTCAGGAGTATTTAAAGAACATGGAAAAAATAGAAAATATAAGTTATTTTGAATTAAATTTAGAAACTTGGAGACAATTATGGAGAGTATTAGAAATGTCTGACATTTTGTTAATAATTGTTGATATAAGATATCCAGTTTGTATGTTTCCTCCATATCTGTATGAATATGTTACTAATCAACTTGAGAAAGATATGATTTTAATATTGAATAAGATTGATTTAGCTCCTCCAGCACTTGTAATAGCATGGAGAGAATATTTCCGCATACAATATCCTAAACTACATGTATTAATGTTCACTTCATATCCAACTTACAATCTACGTAATACAGCAAAAGAGTCTGAAGGAGTAAAAAAGAGACGTAGGAAGGGAAAATTGAGAATGGCTGCAGAAGGGGCACAAAAGTTATTAGAAACTTGTGAGTCTATAGTAAATGGTAGTGTGGATCTTACTTCGTGGTATGAAAAAATACAAGAAGAAATGAATTTAGAATATGATGTGGATATGGATGATATTGAAAGACAAGAAAATGTGATTATAGAAAAAGCAGACACTGCATTTTTCGAACATGAAAAGTATAAAAGCGGAGTACTCACCATTGGTTGTATTGGTACACCGAATGTAGGCAAATCTTCATTGATGAATGCCATAATGGGTAAGTCAATTAATTGTAAACACTTTAATTATAAATAAATTAACACCATATATTTTAATAGGAAAAAAAGTAGTGAGTGTCTCACGTACACCGGGGCATACTAAACATTTTCAAACAATTTTTCTGACAAAAAATGTACGTTTATGTGATTGCCCTGGACTTGTGTTTCCATCGGTAGTACCAAAACAATTACAAATACTTATGGGATCTTTTCCAATTGCACAAGTTAAAGAACCTTACACAACTGTAAGATTTTTAGCTGAAAGAATAAATCTGCCAAACCTACTGAAATTGCAACATCAAGATAACGATACAACATGGTCTGCAATGGATATATGTGATTCATGGGCAGCAAAAAAAAATTTTATGACAGCAAGAGCTGCAAGATTAGATACTTATAGAGCAGCAAATTCACTATTACGAATGTCATTAGAAGGACAATTATGCATCTATGTGTATCCTCCCAGTTGGACTGTTGAACAAGGTATAAAATTTGTTCTTATACTATATAAATTTTCAACTTGGTATTAGCTTTATTTAAATCTTAATTTTATAGAAAAGTGGCAAAATCACCCTGATCTTGATACTGTTAGATGGATTCAAGCAAGAAATAAAGAAGAACACAATGATGAAGTTCAGTACTTTTCTCAAGATGACGAAACTGATAACGAAGATGAAGCAGATGAAGATACGGTAAGTAATGAAGATGAAGAAAGTGCTGACTCCGACAATGAACCTAGTACAACCATAGTTAACAAATTTGAGGCATTATCAACGGAGCTGTAATATTTATATACAGTTTAAACAGAAATAATAAAATATTTTTATTATTTGATAAATTTTCTACTAATTTTAGCACATATCCACAACTTACATTTTTCGTTTTATTGTTAGCCATAAAGTAATTAATAAATACTTTTAAATTTCATACAGTCCATCAAACATACGACACTAAAATTAAATATCACATTAAATAAAAACATTATTTATATTAATTATATAATAAATGAACATTACTGTTTTACACTACAACCTTTCTTCATACATTTGGAAAATTAAGAGTTGAATACAATTTGGATATATTTACAACCTCTTTTCATCATTATTATCGTTGGTCCATTGTAAAACAGTGTTATCGAAAAAATGATAATCATGTTTTTTTATAATTTTAAAATACGTCTGCGGCTTACATCGTTATTTGATAATAGTTACTAAATTGAATATAATATATCACAAATTGAAAACCATATTCATGTTACATTTAACATATTTTATATATAGTCAATAGTTGGTAATAAAAAAAGTCGCGAGGAAGATGTTATACTATTTTACATAATAAAATATGATTCAAGATTGACAAGAATTTTCAATAATTTTTCCTATATTCATAATTTATACTTCGATGTCTTATTGCAAGTGTAAACTTTCTAAAACGGAAACAACGTATAATTTCTAAAACTCTGCGAAAAATATTTAATATGTTAGATTGTCCTTAGCTTCAATATTAACTTTGATAATAACAAAAAATAGCATTTACTCTTTTCACATTATGATTCTAACGTATTATTAATTTCAAATTTCTTTTCTAACGACACCAATAGCTTTTCTAATAAGTTTTAGAGTCTATATAAAATTTATACTTTTTTATATGTATGCGAGCTGAACAATCCTAATTACAAAATTGTACGATATCAGACAATCAAAAAATATTGCATCAATGCACTTCTTTTCAATTCAATAATTATTCAGCTGACTTCCAATCTCTGCTGATGAGGTATCGAGGTAATGAAATTTGATTAATACAAAGAACTATGAACTATATTCGACGATATTCATTTGTACATTATTATGATAGATTAAGATTTTTAGAAAGTGCATAATCATGATATTTATTGTGTTTGATCTGCTATCATATGTTTCTAAAGTTTTTAATTAAGCACCTAAAATCTTCTTAACAGAATAACCTGGTATCGCATAAAAGAATAACAGTATCAATATAATGAATCCAATTGCTACAAAAGCCTTCAGAATAGCCCATTTGTAATTATGCCAAACGATATATTTGATGGATTTTAGTGGATTCAGAAACCACATAAACGAAGAATCGGGACGACTGAAAAAAAGTATTATTGAATAATTCGAAAGATATTCTTTTTCACATTAAAATTGTAATATTTACTTTGGCTTATCCAATGGATCAGGCTCATTTCTACCATAACCAGCTGGATTTTTCTCAGCTTCTTCTTTAGTCAGCAAATGTATTTCAGCTTCAACTTTACCCTAAAATATCCATCAAATAAATCACAATTCGAATGAAATTATAATTACTACGTATAAGTATCTCAGTCGAGGTTCGTGCGCTGCGTTCGGTACATGTGTACCCGCGTTATACTATTTGGCACGAAACTCTACCGAGTTTCTTGATAAACTTACAGTTAGTTCCATGTCTTCATTCTCTTTTTTGACATAAAATGGCCACCATCCTTTTATTCTTTTTTGTTTGAAAATATTAACTGTTGGCACAGAACCATCAGTTTTCAACATACTCAAAGTACATAATTTACTGTTTTTTGCGCCACGTGGAAATCGATTGAGATCAAGAGTGATTGCCCCTAGAAAATCATCCGCGGAAAAATGGTCTGCATCCCAAACCTTATGTTCAGAAGAAATCAAAAATATTTCATTACGTATTTTCGCATAACAATTGTTATGTTAATTAACATATCATATTAGTCACCTGTAATTCTAAACGTGCTGGAATTTTGCATTCCGTTTCATCCCAACTAAATAAGCTTTCTTTTCTATTGATGACAATTTTTTCTTCAGCGACAAGATAATCAAATGGGAAAATAAACCGCCAATTGAAATTCCCTTCTCCGGTGAGCGACCGATAATGAATATCCGTTGATTGGCAATCCTCAGGACCTTTTAACCAACTGTTATGAAAAATTGGAATAAATAAATTTGATTGATTATTTAAATTGTCACATGCTTATGTTTGAATAAAAAGAGAACTTGCCCTTTTACGTAAATATCACTCATTTTTTCACCAGTAAAAAATGCATCGTCTTCCAATACGACGTCATCTGTATTCCAAATTATAATTCGCAATTCGTAACTTTTAGGCTTACGTGGCGAGATGTCGATAGGTGGTCCCGGCGAAGGCATGTCCATTGGAAACATGTCAACCCACATTTCTAATTTACCTTGCTCTATACCAGGTTTCTCTGGATTATAAAGAGGTCTTGTTTCAACGTGTTCCGGGATGAGCGCTGTTCCAATACGTGGAAAAGCGTGCCATTGATGAAGAACAGCGAGCGCAAGATGTTCTTCCATACCTATTGATTATAGAATATTAACACTATGTTGTAAGTAAAATTTTGTTGAATGTACTCCATATTTATTTGCATACGTTCAAATAAATATTTAATTTGTTGAACAAAATAGTTTAATGTCTTAAACAATAATTCATTCCATCAAATTAAATATGTATTTCTATTTTATCAAATAAATATCAAATAACTCCAACAAATTCTTTTTAGTGTAGATTTACCAGACATTTTTTTTTCAATAGCAAATATACATCAAAGTTAGTCAAGTTGATTGACTATCGTAAATCTAGTGTTAAAACAAAAAGTTTACAGTGACTTGATTATTCACCTTTCGTATGAACATAGTATTCCATTTCTTCATTAGATAACGAAAACGTTTTACGACCGATCGTTACTCTTCCATGAGTATACACCGGACCATCTACTTTTCCCTCTTTGCAAAGTTTTGACAATATTTGCGTTGGCTTCATTGCATCTCTCCATTTGTTATATCCTGATCTGAAATTTAAAATTAAGATAGCAAGGAATAAAATGAAATTTAATACACCGCAGCGAGCGGAACAACGTTGGGATGACGCCAATCGACTTTTTCTCATTCATACCACCACCATAACAAAATGAATTTCTAAGATCTTGTTTCATTCGCACTCAATGGGAATTGCCTACGCTATCGATGTAATACAGTAACACCCCGAACTTACGTTTTGAGTAGGACTAAAGCATTTTACGTAAGTCAAAAATAACAGATTAATTATATTTACATACACAGAGTAGCGCTCAAAATTACTTTGATGTGATAAAATATTAAAAATACTTAAAATGCTCAAATTTTTATTTGCTACTTAACTACTTAATTTATTAAGCTCTTCATTATTAAATAGTCTATAAAAAATCAGATTTCCAACAACGAATCCTGCTGGCTCAAATATTTTTTTATTTATTTTTACATATTATTCTCTTTACTTACTCGTCGTATCTCTTAGCTAGACCACAAGTAGCCCGATGTCTACTGTAAAATCGATTTTCTAAGTCAATTTTAGTTTCACCAATCATATCATCGGTTCCGACTAAATCCCAATCTAACACCTGTACAGTTAACAAAGAATCCTGAGGAAAAGTTGCTTCTATTTCAAAACATCTGTGAAAATATTAGTTTTAATTTGAGGTACTACCAAAAGATAAAATGCGTTAAGATGATCAACATACTTTCCAAAGACGGGATTTAGTTGTTTCGATATGTAATTATCCTTATCGCTAATTCTCTTATTACCAAGATGTAAAACAACATATGGATCAGCTTTTCCATTAAGATCACAAGGGTGCAAGTCATTAGCTTTGACTATGTAAACTCTGACCAATACATGAATAGGTTCGTTTGAAGGTAAACCTTGGAAGAAACCATATTGAGGATCGAAGCCCATAACGGTATGATCAACTAAATCTTTCGGGAGCGGCCATTTATAAACTTTCAGAGCTCCCTTGAAGTAACCAACAATTCTCGATTCATCTTCGGACTCGTCTCCGGTCTTTTTCCCTCGATACAGTTCAAATGTATGCAGCCATTCTTTAAATTGTTCAAACTCCAATTGAGCTTCCAATTCGTTTGGATAAATTTTTAAAAGTGCTGTTTTCTGAAATTTTCGCGGTATCTGTTTCGGGCTCATTTTCGAAACAAATCTAGCTGCGTTTGCAGTTGATTTCAAACCAAATAATTTTTTTGTCGAATGTACTCCTGGACTCTTATCACCCGCAGAGGGAATATGATTCTGAGATAAATTATCTTCAAGATAAACTGGGAGAGTACCATTAGGTTGAGTTTGATAGAACGACTTTTCTTTACGCAATTCTTTGTTTTCTTCGATCATAGCTTCGATCGAAGCAAAATATTTTGTCCACCAATCTTGACAACCATCCTCATCGTCTACTACGTTTAACTCGGCTAGAAACAGAAAAATAATATATTTAAAGAAGAATAAAAAAATATATTTATATCAATACGTTTACCTGAATTTGCATCATTTTTGATACTTTCTTTTCTTCGTATATTTTGTTCTGTTTTGTCCTTTTTCGTCGCTTGACCAAAAGGGTTAAAACCTAATGATATAGTAGTATCACCATTATGTGTTTCTACATCCATTATAGACTCGTTAAAAGACGCTTGTTGATTTCTTTTTGATGAATCAAGCGCTGTAAAAAATTTTCGATTACACACATATATCGGCGAAACTTATTTTGTGTCAATTCAAAATTATTGTATTACCTGAATACTGTAACTGGTACAAACTTTTTTTTCTATCTTCTGCATCTTTAGCTCTTTTTGTTTGAGGAGAGTATATGTACTTATGAATGGAATTGATAGTGTGAGTCCCAACTAGAGTATATCTTCCGAAACTTCTGCAATCAACAGCTCTTATTGTCAACGGCGGTCTGTACAATTCCTGCTCGGGCAGCTCTAATTCCATAAACTTAATAGGTGTATTAAAATTCGGATTTTTCTTTGCATTTCCTATTATCGATGAATACAAAATGTGTCCAGCACATTCAACATCAACTCGCGGTTTGTCAACGGTGAGCAAATGTACTCGTTTCAAGTCTCGTAATCCCCAAAAAAGTACTTCGATTCTATAAGTATACAGAAAATATTTAGCGAATAATTGAAGCAAAAAAAAATTAATGGGACATTTATTATTTTTCAAATAACTGTATCTGATGTGAGCTGAAAATGATCATCATTTTAAAATTTGAACCTTCCTTTGTAAAATGAAACCTGCTAGATTCGATTCAATCGCTTTTAATCAAATTATAATTGTTCGAAAATGACAAGTGTCCCCTCAATCATTTGAACACTAATAATGAAATAATAAAATCATTCAAATTTCATACCGATACTTTGATAACGTAGGGCGTATTCCCACTGGAACAGGTAAAATAGGACCTTGGTCTGGGCCAGAGCCGGATAATTGAGATAATATATCCTTTGGATCCGGTAAAGTAGGAAATCCGTAATCTTTAGTAGTTGGATGTTCGAGTAATTCAAAAACGGCTAAGAGCTCACCAGCCCTGCCGGCCCCTCTTGTTACTTCGTACCATTCTAACGATGGAGGATACTGAGGAGGTGTGTAAGGCTCCGCCGCTAGCTTTACGTGAGGTCGTGCAATTGCTCGACCTATGTATTCTGATTTTCCCTAAAATAACAGTCACCATGATTGTATAAAATTAATTTTCCGAAATAATCACAGAAATTGCGCGTTACGTAAGATGCAAGTAGATTCCTTTCCACATTGATATGTTTTGTCGCTAATTAAAATAACGGCTAATAGATAACAGATAAATTATAACGAGCAGATATTTAATCTCTAGCAAAATAATTCATTTTTCCTAATAAGTATTCGGTATCATACAATACTATACGTATAATTAAAATAACTTGTAGGGTTGCGAATTTATTTCTGTCACGTGCATGTATTGTATGAGCGATGCGTTGTATATGAAATGCGAAAATAATTCGATATTAAATATTGATCGGCACTCAATTGGACGATCTTCGCGTATAAGTACCTCAGTCGAGGTTCGTGCGCTGCGCTCGGTACATGTGTACCCGCGTTATACTATTTGGCACGAAACTCTGCCGAGTTCCTTAATGGGCATTGTGTCGCTTTGATAGGAATCATATATTGCATACAAACTGTTAAAGCAGTATCCTCATGCAGTATATTTACGTCCTTATGTTATAAATGAGACTCTGGAAAAAAACGATTAAAAAAACCATAAGAAAATTTCATACAGCTCTACGTATAATGCGCAAAATGCACTAACGTATTAATCAGCCGTAAATGAGATAATCAAGAAGAATTATTTTGAATATTAACATTTATCGTCTCACCACTTTATCCTGATCGAACAGTTCAATTACAATCGATGGTGGATCTTTCTTAATCTCGTCTCCAGTACCATATATCAAAATATCGTCAAATAATAGTAATTCGTCCCATGTTGGACTAAGAGTTTCATCGATCACTTGAGTACATTTGCAAAATTCACCACAAATCACTCTCGCAAACGGATCTGACAATCCTGAAGCATCGCTACCTATTAATGATCTTGCCTGATACATGTGCGCCCGTAATTGAAATTTCTGCAATTTACGTAAGAATTTAAAAACATATATTCAAATCATTCGAAACTCAAACATCAGCGTGTATCTTATTACATGTTTTTCAGCATAATGAATGACACTTGGTGGAAGAGCACGTGGCCTATCTATATTTTTTAATTCATGACTCATCTCGTATCCTTTCGGTAGGCCTTGAATGAAATACTTCTTATGTTTCAAAATTCCCAGCCACATATAAATTTGTAATTTCGCTTGTATAGACCATCCAGAAGGACCAAACCTCTTTTTACCAGGAAGCTGTCAAGAAATATAAGATGAGAAAGATAAAATAAAAAAAGTGATTTAAAAAATGTTCTAACTTTCAAAAACATTGTTTGTATCTTTCCACAATGACGCCCACATTCCTCATCGACAACCGAGTAAATTAAATCTCTACCGGGAAGTCTATGATAGGCCACTCTTCTACCGGAGCTTATTACCCAGACAAAAACATCGGGTAATGAATCCTGAGGCTGTGTAAAAAGGATTAAAATTTCATTTTAAAACGTATTTGAGAAGCTCATTCAATCAAATCGTATCAACTTACGTCTTCTACGATCGATTTTAATTTCTGCAAATAACTATGTGCAGTTTTCAGTCGTTCTTTAAAGCTATTCTTTGTTACGAGTGCTTTAAGGTTTCGCGAAACAATAGCCATGTTTTCCATCTCACGTTGGCACAACTTGATTCGCTCTTTATCGAGTTTCGTTTTCCCAACACCAGGTCCGGTAACACTGGATTTGCTGATGCTGACATAACGGTTACAATTGCTGCTCAACTCCTCGAGAACCGATTTAAGCATCTTTTCGCAGGAAGAATCTTCGATATGTAATTGTACCTCTGCAAGACCTTCTTCCTAATATAGATAAGAAAGAGACTTAAATTCAGTTAGTACGAGTTAAGTATTTTACGATCTTCGTTGAAACGCTGAACTTACTAGTTTATCTACTATTTTGCTGATAATATTACTATTGTACATTCTACGTCTATAATCTGGCCAAATGCTTTTGACGTGGAGGCAAGGCTTGTCGTCCCAGTAAGGTAAAAAATAATACGTTTTATCGTGAGTCATAGGTTTACTAGACGGCGTTGTACTTTGCCAAGAGCCAGCGAGCACCTCCTGTAAATCATCCTCGTCTCCACTAGCGCCAACTCTTGACCCCATATCGCACATCTGTTGGATAAATATTTTTCGATCGAATTCGGGATTTCTCTTTAGTTAAATCGAAAATGAAATTAATATAATACTCAAAAAAATTAAGGAGACATTTGTCACTATCCTATGATTATAATTTGGTTCAATATGATTGAACCGAATCGAGTAGATGATTTTAGAGAAAGACTCGAGTTTTAAAATCATCCCCTGACCCATTGGACTCGATCGTTTTTAGCAAAGATACAGCTGTTTGAAAAAGATAACTGTCCCCTTTATTTTTTTAGGAGTGTATATTGTATTACGTCTTCATCAAAGAAATCGCAACCTTTGAACTTTCGTTGTGGCCGTCCAAGGCGTTGCCTGCATTGCCGATCGATATCTCGAAGTACATCGGCTTGTCGCTCAGCTTTTTGTCGATCATTGTTGCGTCCATTATCGACGCAAATAAAAAAAACTCTTCATTTCTGGCGTAAGAAGTTTCATTAATAGGTACCGTTGGCTCGATCTCGACTTCGGACGGCGCTATATCAACGTTATCCGTAATTTCTGTTCTGATGGCTAACAGCAATCTTGGCGAGAAACGTAAGTTAGGAAAATATTGCTCGATATTGGCAAAGTAAAATAAAATTTCCATACCTAGCTCTATATGAGATTCCTTCGCCTAAGCCCGTATTTAGCGTCGAATGCTCGTCTATGAGGCTGTAGTCGCGAATACTGCCGTAAAGATGAATAAAAGCTGGACCGAAAGTCGGTAGAAAACCTTTCTCACCGTCATTGCTGATTTGTTTGAGATCGACAAAATGTGTGCCGATTACGGTAGCATGTACTGGATCGTTATCGCATAACTGAATTTTTATTCTTTGACAAAGTGGCGGGAACATCTCCGAAAAGACTATCTGTTCGTTCCATACTGGTGCATAACTATTCCTCTTCACGCTTGTTTTGCCCTTTATTTATGAATGAAATTTTGTCAGTTTTGTCAATTCGATAAATAGGGTACCATTTGTGGCCACAGTACCATTTACTATAACGCAATTTATTTTAATGTATTCGAGTAATTTTTTTGATTGTTGTTAATAAGAATTTATAAGAAGACTCTGATAAGTAAATTAAGTAAAATTTCTCGATTCATATATTATTTACAAAACTTGATAATTTACCATCCAAGATTTGATTAATTGATTTTCTCTTATTAAATATTATAATTAAATTAATTTATTTTTTTATCAAAGACACGTAAGTGTTTAAGTGCCCACAAATGGTATATCTACCCTAGACATGCTCGAGGTTATATCTTACAGTTAATCCAGCAAAGGACACTTGAACGTACGGATCGACGAGATCCTTAACTTCACCAGTGAAAGCCTTCTTCACGTTCGCCATAATACTGCTATTCATTTTTGGTAAACCGTCAGCCCTGTAAATCTTGACAACGAATTTCGCTCTTTGCCTCTCGATCGGTACTCCGTCGGGCAGTAACAGATTTCCTTCGATATCGTCTTCGTCTTTTTCACTCTTCGGTGGGATTTTCACGCTGTCTCCTTTACCAATCACACTAATGTCGCACTTCAAATAGCCTTTCGGTCCACCAGCTATGTCATCTGGATCCGTCAATAATGCCCACTTGTGATAAAACTGGTGATCTGCGAACGAATACCGTATTTTTACACTCGCCGGAAAACAAAAAGACCGTATCGGCAAAGAACAGCGAGTATGATAGTTTACGAAGCTGAAAGTGGTATATGATTTGTGGAAGTATCGATTATCGAAATATTTACACGATGGAAAATGATTTATCAAGTACAGGATCTTCAGGATGACGAAGTTTCACATGGGAAGAAGCAATCCATGTTTATCACATTCGAACAAAATCAATGACCTCGTTTAGAACATTAAATAATTGATCGAGAATTTAACAAAATAAAAGAATCAACGAAACGGATACGAAATTGATATTGAAATTACTAAATTCACTCGCATGTAGATTGATGCATCAAACCGATAATGACGCGCATAATGTAGCCCCTGCCATTCGATACCCCGTGAACACACACGTGTATTGCTTTATCGGTTTCAACGTTATTCCGATCGAATACAATTTCGTAAATAATTGCGATTGAGGAAGAAATATTAAAGTTTCTCAAATTCAGCGTGTAACATTTTGTGTAACTATACTTGACAATGGAATGACGTTCCGCGATACAAAGATCCTAAGATCTTGAAACGTAAAAAATAAATTAAATATATTACAGAAAATAACAATTCCCAGCCATTAGAAGAAAATAAATTAATGAGATTTCTCAAAGAATATGAGTTGATTTTGAAAAGTGAAATGATTGTGAAAGAAAGAGCGTTTTAAAAAATTTGTAGCCAATGGAGAACGATTGAGCGAATGGAGCGTTTTTCAATGTAAAAATAGTAAAGAAACTCTATCAAATCTTTTAGAACCTGTACCTGGTTGCGCCCAGACAGTCGCGACGTCTAACTTAAAGCTGCCCAATGTTAGATTAGCGCGTAAAAGATTCCGCGATTGCTGCACCTGTATATTAGTAAAAGTGTGATGTGTATAACAAATTTTTGGTTGGTGAATTCTTTTCTGTCACTGGGCAATATTTATTCCAATCATAAAATCGATCGTCGCAACCTAACAAAATTAACGGAGAAAATAAAAAATTACTTTTTTAAATTAATGAATATTTCCGGAAAATGTCGTTCGGGTATTGAATTGTTTTACCCTCGAGGCCTGAAAACGCCAATAGAATAACTTTGAAAATGCTTCGCTTGAAATATATGTATAGAGTGCCAGATACTAAATAATGCGTCAGTACAAAAGTGGAACGCGTTCAACATTAAGTAGCAGGCGAACCCTTTGTCTCTGTATTAGCAACGTAATCAATGCTAGCAATATACTGTACATACGTCATACATCAACGTTGTATAACTATACTATATTCTTCAAATCAATCTACTCGATAACCACTTGTTGAATTCAAAATGGACATAAATATTCTTCGAAGATTTCGTTACAGGAAATTAATTTCGGTTAGGCAATTCAGCAAATGAATTTCACTTACCGAGAGCGTGATAATTTTGTCAAACAGCATGACAGGTGGCATATGAAAATCGAAGACGAAGTACTGAAAGAGAACAAGAAAAAGGTTTTTAAGCTCGTATCGTGTATGCAACCATATATGTATATCCGTCTTTTGCGGCGTGCTTTATAGGACTTTTTACGTAGCTCGAGTGCAGTTCGCGACGTCGCTCGAGGAAAGAAAAAAATTCTCGTGGTAGCGAGTGCGATGAAAAAATGAAAAATGAAGGCGACACGGTTCATCAGGGAAAGAAGAAAGAGGCGCGTCAGCCGTGGAGTGACTGCTTTAATAAAAGTGTCCACGTGTGCCCATATACTCGTCTCGAAGTCATTTAAAAACAGGGATGAAAGTTCGAATCCGCATTTTCCATGGAGTCGAGTTATCTCATATGCATGCGTGCCACATTTACGTTCTATCGCGGCTACTTCCCAAGGTGTTCTTATTCATCAACCGTATACTAAATAATTTGTAAATAAAGCTTCAGAACTAATTCACGAATTACATTTTAATGCACTCGAAAGACGAATCGATAAATTGATAATAAATTTAACAAAATATAGTCCCAACCTCGTTATAGTAAGGACAGTTAGAGTGTTAAGAGTGTTGCAGTATTAGGGTTTACTTGTTCATCAACCAAATACAACGAATCAACGAAACTTGTAAACATAGTTTTGAAACTAATACGTGAATTATTGCACTTTAACGCTTTCATAAGACGAATCGATAAATCGATAATAGATTTAACAAAGCGTAGCACCAACCTCGTTGTAGTAAGGACAGTTAGTTGATTCCTTCACGCTTGTATATTTCCTCTGGTCTCCAACCTGCACGCAAACAACCGGATCCATATTGAGACCTGCCAACTGTCGGGCTTCGATTATCGTAACGCAGACTTGATAATCCTGTGCCTTCAATGCCGTCTGTCCGTTGTCGCCCGTCTGTAACAAATAGGCAACATCGGATTTCACACTTTGAATCAAATTTAATAAACGTTTGTGACTTCAAAAGATTAATTATCAAATTTTTATTTCGATTCTAAAAAATTTAAATTCATTTGGTCTAGAATTCTTACGCACAACGTTCTATTTTCATTTCTTTATGGGGCAAGCGAAACGATATTTGCGAACATTCTCGTGGAAAAATACTGGCATTGGAATGTACCCGGCGATATTGGAAAATCGTTCGTCTGGGTAATAATATTTCAATAGGCTTCAATAAAGTTATAGCACAATGTTACTCCAGCGAAGGTTGTAATTTTCTTCGACGATATACACCTCGATGAGAATTCGCAGATAAAAGAGCTACTTTTGCGTATTTCTTACTCAACGGCTCGCAGCCTCCCTCCGTGAGAATCGAAAGTGATGGTCGAATAAAGTGCGGGGCTGGGTTTCTTATATATCTGCAGTCTATTGGATAGCCCAGGGAAAAAATAATAACGAATTATATTTTTGAAAAGAAAGAATCATCGCACCTTGGGTTTGGGTTTTTTCGTCGATTTGACAGTCGCGTCTCCATTTTCGGGCTGAGGACCGAGTTGGCTGTCGTTATCGGAAGCGTTGGTCTCGAGCGAAGTCATCGAGTTCGTTCTGGATGGTTCGTTGGAGGTGGTGCAACTGGAATCACGTCTATCCAGCAATTCCCTCGTCTCGGATCCGCTGTCACACGACTTAGCTCTAGGTGGCCGTTGTTTCCCGAGTTTTATCAAAGACCTCATACTTTTCAATGTTGAACTCCGACTGTAAATAAAAGAATGATTCGAATTTCAGCCATTGACAACTGACAACTGACTGTTTGATTTTTGAAAACTTTACAAAATTGTCATTGCGGCTATTTACATGATAGATTCGTGAAGGTTCATGACTCTTTGTCAATCAAAATGTTGTTTGGAATCAGCATTTTTTTCTTTCAACGCAATAAAAAAGAAAATCGTCTGTATAAATTGGTTTAATTCCGATTTTATATCGTTACTGAGACGATTCCGATAAATTTAATTGCGTCAGCGAGAGCCACAGGGAATTCTACAGCTACCCGTGGGATAAGACGTCTTCCAAGGTAGCCATTGGAAAACGGCCCCAGTGATCGAAGTCATTCTCGTTCTCGTCTCTCGCGAGTACGTACCTATCGGTACGTGTGTGCGCGAGCGATAACTCGACTCTTAACCGTCCCTCTCGCTCCTTTTATGCGTCGACGAACACGGTATCTCGATATTGCCAGGATAAAAATAGTCGCAAAGATCTCGCGCGAACTCTGCACCGCCCTAACGCGACCCCGAGCGTCGAAAATCGATCAGCCCTCGTAATTGCGTACCCTTCGGCGGCGCGATTCGTACGGTTCAACTTGATGTTTGTGTTTAACGTATAATTCGACTCCGAAATACCCTGCGTGTAAAACAACCCAGAGATCGAGTTCCAATACGTTCCGTTTTCATTTAATTTTTAATAATTACATTTGAGCGAATGTTGTCGTTGGAAGAGCTGATATCGGTTTTTCGTTACATTTTGTGGCGTTCATTTTTGGAGGTTTTTATGAAAAATATGTTGTATATGCGCTATCTGTCCTTATACTTTTTTTTGTAGAGTTCTATTTGCACCTTACAGAGTTCTAGACGATTCTTAAAATAGTTCCGTTCCGTTCTTATAGAAGAAGTAATAAAATGAAATGTTAGAGCGCTATTTCAAGATTTAATTTTCTAGAATCACTGTAATTTTTCAATATTACAGAAAGAAGTATATGAGAAATCAATGAAATTCAATGCGCAATTGTACTTTGCAAGAGATGGAAAGTAAAAATATTTCATTTTTATCGAACAATCGACTTCCCGGAAAAGTTTCTTATAAATCAAAAACTCAGTAGCATTTAACGATACTATCGTTTCAGGAAATATTTGTTTCGACCATGTAATGAATTTTATGGATCGAAAAAAGGATATTGACAAAAAAATAACAAAATTATTATGGAATTATAATTCCAATTACATTATCATATTCCTCAACAAAATTAAAGAAACCGTTATTTTTAAAAGACCGTATTTCAACTAAAAATAATCAAACTCAATCGAACAAGTATTTTGTTTGAAACTTGAATCTTTCCTTTCAAAAAAACCACCTACATTATTTTTAGCCAAGATACAGCGGTTTGAGAACGACGAGTGGCCCTTTAATTTCTTTGAGTAGTATATTTTCAACGTTAAAACACTGACACGACAGGAACCTAATTTTCAAATCGTATATTTAACCGATTTGACAATGATTCCAGGATAATTGAAGAGCGGTATATTAAGTAATTCGATTGCATCAGAGCGAGAGTTCCGTGCGATGCGAGCATTACGAAGCGAGAAACGAAATGACCAAGCCGATCCAGGCGAAATATATTGCACGTGCGGTTCGACCGTAATTCTCGAAACAATTTCCCTCTCGGACGGGAACCGGGCGAATCGGATATCGCCTATATACGCACGTGAGCTTTTCCGAGTTCGACAGAAACAGCTCTTGATCCATTTCTGTCTCAACGGTACTTTAATCGAAAACCACAACAAAGTACTCTTTATTGAAAACTCAATATCAAAACTCGCGATAGTGGCTTAGCAAGTTTTCAGGAAAGAACCAGGAAGAGAAAACTCGATAGCGAGGGAAAATAATTACGAACTTTGATTGGGTAGTAGAATCTGTGATTTCAAGTGTGAAATTATTGAGAAAACTAGAGATAGCGTTACTCTGATCGAATCGCAAAAATAATTATATTCGAACGTATCGTCGTACCTCAATACGTCAACTTCGTAACTCCCTTATGAACAGAGAAAAGAGTCGTAAAAATTCAGCAACGCGACAAACGTCGTGTTGGCCATATTTTACGAGTGAGAAATTACGAGTGCGAGGCCCTTTTTTCACTGTCTGCGAGAACAGAACCTCGCGTGTTACACATCTTCTTTGCGTCGTTGACAAATCATTATAACAATTTTATGAGCATCTCGTGAGAACGCAAAATCACGTCCTTTGTATCGCGCAAGAGAGTTATCGCCTATCCTTTTTACCCGCTCTCTTAGAGTGCGTATCTCATCGTTCGAGACTCTCGGCTTTGCATTTTCCAACCACTCGGATGAAGGATCAAAAGACTCTTCGAACAAATTGCGAATATATGTATTTTATGACGCGCGAAACATTCGATATCTGTACAACGCGTGTGTAACAAAACTTTATACCCTGTTGACAAAAAAAAGTGCTTTCTACGCGCGCGCGTATTCGGAATGAAACGTTTCTCGAGTGCACGTGACTTATAACGCAATATCTCACCCCCCGAGTCCCGACACCATCGCATTTTCATTTATCCACAAAAGATATAAAAGAGGGACGTGCGATAGTGCTACTGAAAAATTCATGGGTACTTTGAGGTATCGCGTTTAACGCTTTCGGGCTAGATGGCGATACACCTCGCCCAGCCGTTTTCGAGAAACGGAATTCAAATGTCCGCACACTTGTCGAGAAAAAAATAGAAAGATGAAATTCCGATCGGCTTGAATGTCGGATTACAACGTTGTCCTAAAAAAGTACCAGAGATTACCCCAAAGAGAGGTAAAAATTCTGGCTAAATTCACGAGGAGGATGCAGGAGCTCGAAAAATCCTTGAATAGTTTGAATTCCACCTTTTTCGTTCCGGTGACTTTTCTCCGGTTGACATTGAGCTCCCGCGTTGCATAAAGCCCCTCTTAGGAGTTTTATCCTGTTGCTGTTGCCAAGAACCCCGCCGCTTGCTACTGTTAGCCTGCTCGAGGCTGCGCTCGAGGTTCGCGATGTTTTGCTCGATGTCGATCAGCATCTGCTGCTCGTCCTCCATGATATCGGTGGCTGCGTAGGACGAACAGCTGCCATCCGGTGGCGTATATCGAACCTCGAAACATACCACTACCTACAACACAAAAAAATACCTCTAAACTTTCGTAATTCCCAGAGTGAGAATTTGAGCTCTACAAGAACGGATCATATTGGAGCATCGTAAACGAGAATGGTACTCATCGAACGAGATGGCAAACTAACATTACCGTACACGATAAAAAGAAATGTGCTGAAAAAATCTGATTTTCAACATTTTTATGTTGATCATTTAACATACAATTAATAATTCAACACATGAAAGTTTCATTATTCAGTCGTTACGAAATATAAATGGATAATTTTGTTTAATTAACATACCCATTTCTCTTCTTTAACAAATTACATGTCATATGTAACGAATGTAAACGTATAATCAAGTAATGTACAATTTAATTTAATCGTTTTGTTGTTTGATAATATGTGTTGAATATACTTTTTGAATGTTTCATTTCGATATGATATAATATGTAACTTTAGTAATATTTAGTTGTATAGAATTTAACAATCTATTTTTACTTAATCCTACTGTGGTAATAATTACATAATTAAAAAATATGCATAATTCTGAAACATTATTTATGTGAAAAATTAAACGATGCAGTGTTATGGTTCCTCATTGAACGAAACGGCAAATTAACATTCGGTTAATAGGGTATAACACCCTACCCTATGCGAACAGTAGCTTACTTTACTTCCCATGTATCTACGACAAAAAGTAATGTGAGATACGCAAAATGAAACACGAACATGTAGCTATACAAATACCGACTCTCGAACGACGATATAAATCTATGACGATGATTAAATTATACGACGTGAATCTCAAATTCGGTTGTATTATACACGTTCATTGTTTGTAATTTGAAACTTCGAGAATAAAATTCACCGAGTTGACTTAATATTTTCAAATGAATTTCAGTTGGAAATTGAATTTTGAAATTAAGCGGGGGAAACTCGTTCTCTCTGTTGAATGAGAGGGTTTTACATATTTTAGTTGTACCTGGAAAAATTGTCTGGTGAAATAACAAAATGGGAAACGTGCGGGCAATGGAACCGTGTCGAGCGATGTTTCCAATTGACATTCGCGCCTCAATCATGTTAAGTGGGAACAATGCGAGGAAAACTACTGTCAGGGAAGATAGTAAACTCTTTTCAGCACCGCGAGTTGATGAAACGTCGTTGGGAGAGGTCGGACTCTTGCGAATGGCGAACGCGCTTCCGCGCCGAGTGGGAAATGGGAATGAATAGAGAGGGTCGGGCGAGCTTCGGAGTTAGTATCCTATTAAATGCGACACAAGTGCATCAAATGCGACTCGCGTGTGAAACGTAAACATGATTTGCGCATTCATTTAGCACGCTTAAAACGTCATCGCTCAAAACCACTAACAATTCCCGCATTAAAGGTAGTTGTTTTCTTGAAAATCCGAAAGAAATAACTAACAGTCAAACGAAACGCGAGATCGTTAAAATACGACGTGTTTTTAGCGCGAAATAACCTTATCTCGATCCGTATTCCATAATAGCAGGTGGCTTTTTTTTATCGCTCGAGTGCGTACGAGTAACGGAACTAGATATTATCAGATCGGAATAAAAAATAATAGAGACTTATCTATTTACGCGTTTCGATAATCGATAGGTAAAGTGTGTAATGTATATAGTATACGCATGCGACATGCATACTCGTCTCTGAACACATCACGCGTCCTTTCCATTATGTCCATCGATGAATAAATCTTTGGCTTTCGTTCTTCCATCGCTTACGGTCGATAAAAAATATTTTTCATTTTCATGATAAATTGTATGGGAAGCCTCTTTTAAAATCAATCGAAAAACAGAATTTTTTAATTTTATAGACTCACCGGAAGGGGCTTGTTATTCAAGTCAACGAGCGAGTCCGTGATCAGTACTCGACCCTCTCGAACCAACGTCTGGAGCACCATTCCATATCTGGCAACAGTTTTCTCCATTTTGAGGACACCTCTGGACACGACTGACAGCTGCAGTGTTTCCGAATCCTCGATTGGTCGCCCCATATTCCACGTGAAACTCTAAAACAGAGACGTCGAACAGTCAAATATTTTATTTCAATGTATCGATTCGTTTGCTCCACATAAACCAAAGAAAAATATCTTCGTTAGCAGTTAGTTGAAATTCAGAGTATAATTATAGCCAGGTTCCAATCATTTACTAACACGCACAGGCGTGTAACAGTCGTGAGGGTTGCATAAACTTTGTTGGAAGGAAAAAGAGAAAATATGTTGAGTGGAAAATTGAAAAATCAATTAGTCCACCTATACATGTGAATTTACGAGAGGGTCAATAACGATATTCGATTGAATTTAATCACGACCAAAGTTTTGCGTATCAAATTTTCCAAGCGCTTGGCAAAACTCGATGAAATACTCCACGTGATATATCTTGCTGTATTCCCGCGTGAGAACCGCGACAAATTGTTATCGAGAAAGTCTCGTTGAATGGGCTAATTCACTGTCACACCAAAGCTACGCTTGTGATTGCGCACGTAGCTAGCAAATGCAATCGAAGTTCACGGAATATCGCACAAGTCCACACTGCAGAGTTGCTTCATTTTCGAACTGAAGTTCGGTGGAACTTCTTCCGGCCGGTTTAAGAAGATGAAAAATTTTACACGAGTTTAAAATTTCTGAAAATTTTTTTTCTTCCGAAAAAAATTGAATGCTATGCAGGACCTTTTATGGGATGAATGTATCTTCACAAAACTGACAATGAGTGCAGCTTTTTTCCTCGACGGTCACTTAAATGTCGTTTAAGGTTGTTAATGAGCAAAAGCAGACGATGCTTTAACCCCATTCAACTATGGTGAAAACTCATTAATTCTCTGCTATAAGAAGCTCGTTAATATTACATTAATTAGTAAATAATTTATAAATTATCATTATATTAACAAGATATAATATTTGAAAGGCGTTTCACGATAAATAAACTTATTTGTACACGATGAAAAAGATTACTATAAATGAGTTGTTTATAGAGGTCCACACATAATTTTACGTTAATTGGACATATTTTGTTTACTCTCAAAAATTAAAATAGTGAAAATCTCACTTTTCGAGACAGTGACACCTCAATCCACTAACAAATTAGTGAGAATTTCACTATTTCACTACCGAAATAGTGAAATGTGAAATATACTTCACTGTCAAAATAGTGACTTTTCACTATTTAGTAGTGGTATACTTTTAACTATTTTAAATAGTGAATATTCACTACTAAATAGCTATTTTTCACTATTTTAATTTTAGAGAGTACATTGAAAACAAATGAAAATGATAATAATAATGTGTCAAAGTTACATTTTTTAAGTTATGATTATCCAAAGATAAATGAATTCGTGTAATTGTTAGGTTCTAAAACCAAATCGTGAAGTTACATTAATTATTAAATGATTAAATTGTATATTAATTGATTGTATATTTGTATAGTTTTCGTCAAGAATGTAATTTATAGAAGAAAAAAAAAATTATAGAAAATTTATAGAAGTACGTTAATTTAACAAAATTATCTGCATACTTCGTAACGGGTTTTTTTATCTCTTCCTACCGTGTACTGTTACGCGAATATTGCGATTTCAAATTTTCACGTTACAGCGTTAATGAGAATAGTGAAAATTTGGGATCAATTCGGTTGTTACGCTCGCTACTCACGATATGAACTCGCAAAATCCAATAAAATGAAAAACGAGTGGAAAAACACGCGCTAACCAACTAGCTAGATGACGCTTCACTGAAGTGGCGAGGAAGGATGGAATACGCGATATACCTAGGTTCGTTGCGAAAACGGCTACAGTTGATTACAACGACATGGTGCGATGGAAATAAACCATCTCGACTCGACTATGGTATTAAATAAAATGTTTTATAGCGTTCCAGAGCTTTTTGGGAATACCTTCAGCGTATAATAACTAAAGTTGCCAGTAGCGGCAGTGCTTTCGAGTCGGCGAAAGAGGAATAACGAAGCCGTGAGAAAATTTTCTCGACGGTGTAACGCCATTTAAGAGATTGTTACGGGGATGAGAAATAAACAGAGGGTCGAAAATCACGGCCCGTGTAACTGCATAATAACGAGGCATGCACGAGTAAGACGACAGCAGCGAACAAATATAAAAGCGAGTCACCGTAGCGAAACGTTAAAGCAACAATCAAAACAAAAGCGCGGGAGTGGTGGTGAAATGGGCGCACAGAGAAAAGGCTCTTCTTGCTATGTAAATACAAAATACGCAAACTGCGAATTTATTATTTGCCTGTGCCATACCCTCACGGTTGACGTTAACGACCGAGAAATATCGCATGGAAATTATTTTGCTCCTGCCAACTTCGCTTTAATTAGGAGAGGAAACAGGGTCACGATAAGTTTATAAAGGTGAAACCTTATCTAGGTGAATATTTTTGTTTGCCCATGATATGTTCTATGGCAATGGTTTCTTCCCGTTCGAGAAGTGAAACGAAGTAATTAAATTTTCTCTCTGTCTCTATTTTGATGTCGTACAGGGTAACGATACGAAAAATATTAAATTCTTCCAGTACTTTTAATCAAGTTACATTGTAAAATTTTCTGACAATCATTGAAAATGATTAACGTATTTAAGTTTCGCGATTATTTAGACGTGAGAGTTTCGCAGTTCCAACGGCACTGTCTGTAGTTGAACTTCGACCCCTTTTCCACCTTTCTACTTTCGTCACCCCAGGAGAACCACTATAGACGCCAACGGCAACGACGAGAACCGACTCGACGATGAGGGTCGTTCGAGTCTAACTTAAATGTATGCAAATTGCTTGGGACCATGAGTGAAGGAAGCAGAAGGGAAGCGTGACGATGGCTCGAAGAAGAAATTGCATGAAAATTACAACCATGAGATTACACAATAAGCATTTCTTCCTAATACACCCCTCAAAAAAATTAATGAGACAGTTAACACTCTTGAAATGTATCTTAGCTAAAAACGATCGAATCCAATCGATCGAGTAATCATTTTAAAACTTAAATCTTCCACTTCAAGACGATCACCCACTCAATTCGATCCAATAATTTTTAATCGAATTATAACTGTTTGAAGAACGGACCAATAACAAGTGTCTTCTTAATTTTTTTCAGGAGTTATCGCTGCTCTCAAAAACGTTTAATCTCTTTTTTGGCGTTAGATAATACCAAAATCCAGATCAACCGGTCACTTTTGATATTGTTTGAGTATCGTAAGGTACGCTTGTACTACTTAATTCCAACTGTACAAAAACCACTTTAGCCGTTCCATGTATGTGCTCTTGTCAAGCACAGGTTAAACTTTGCGAAGTAACTTCAACAAGCTGTTGTTGGTTACTCAAGAGCTCTTCTTGTTTTGATCATTTAACCAAAGCGCAAGTTTGCGTGACAGTTTCACAGCGCACGTTATGTGTGAAAAGTTTCAAATTCATTCGTTCGGTTCATTTAGTTAAATGAATCAACAAAAACAATTAAAAGTATTAGCCTATAGAAGACAATCCGTTCAGATTTTTATTAAATTTTCCACCATCTGAATTAGTGAATCCAATGTAATTGATTGTATCTATCATAAATTCTGTGGTCGACTCGGTAATTACGTTAAATTTGTTAATAATGTGGTACATTATGTTATCTGCGGTATTAACAACCAACAATTTGATCAAAACGAGATTAAACTACCATAATTTTGTAAAATTCAACAATATTAAAGGATTAATGGAAAGAAAAATGAACGACCTCTAAGTGGTTAAGGGAATATCGTGAAAACACGCGAGTACGTAAAAAAAGCACGAAAAGAATTTCCCTCAGATTTTCACCAGAGAAAAAGACCACACAGTGAGCTGTCCATTTTGTTTTTTCAGGATGATAACGCGCTCCATCGAGTCGAAGAATCTCGTTTCACGAGTCTTGGACCGATATTGAAAAGAGGATATGTTCTCTCACCTGATCGACCGTGATAAGATCCCCATTCTCTTCGAGATTTCGCGAGTAGTGGGACACCCCTGTAAAGAAGAAAAAATATTTTCGTTAGGAGCCGCAAGATGTAATCTTTTATGGTGCAAAAAAAAACCAAAAAATAGAGGTCTGCAAAATTTTAAGATAATGCGTACCTCCAAGAGTTCTCGAGGGAACTACTGAAATAATACGAAGTCGTAACAAGCTGAATTCATGAAGAGCGCGAACAAAGGAACACGAAATGCGATTAGAAAATATTTGTCTGCGGAAAATCGGTGTGGAAAGTACGAAGACGAAATCGTTACTATTCGACAAAAAATACAAAACTTCATTGAGCAATTTCTTTTCTTTCCACGGAAACACCTTGAGACGTTGAAGATAATTGCAACGTAGCGATGAGTTTTCTTGAGAATAAACTGACAGACGGGAGAGGAAGACGAGTTAGACGTACAATACTGAATGGTGCAAACGGTATTCTTCTGGGACGCGTCATTTTTTTTTAACTATTTCTCCCCTCAATAAAGGTATTCTTTGAAATACTTTATCACAAGTTTCAACATTCTTATTTTCATGTATTTGACTGCTTATGAAATATCTTTTCAAAAGTTTAAATAGTGACAAAACGTCGTGTATGCAGTCCGAATCATGACACGTTACTACTTCCTAATAAAATCATGTTACATTACGAACTTCCTAAATTACACTTAGAAAACTCTGAACGCGGTGAGAATATCATTATATCTACATTCACATTTATACAGTTGTATCGTATAACGAGTTTGTTCGTCACGAATAGTCGGACAATAGCTCGCATCAAGGCTGATTATAAACTGACTCGCGAGCACAAATTTATCGTTAAGCCCGATCTTTCTCGATCGCGTGAATTTATTTTCATAAAATTCCCGTGATAGGGATTATCCCGCGCGGCTTATTCAAAACGCTCTGATTACACTTCGTTAGAGAAATTTAAATCGAAACGTTGGTATTATCGATACTGTTACATTCAATCTTCTCATCAGCTATGGAAAAATAGAATAACGAGAACGTTAGTTGGGTGAGTCGTCATTTACCCTTTACAATTTCGTAATGCCCTTTTGGTTGTTTCAGGCACTGTAGCTTACACCGAGAGAAAAAAAAATCGTGATTTAAAATCAAATTTTTATAACTTTCACAAGATTCCTTGAATGTTCACAAGCCTATCAAGTAAATATGCAACATGTTGTTCAATATTGTTGTTTTGACATATTTCAAAAACTGAAATCAACATTATGTATTCATTATGAATGTTTTACATTGATCAAAACAGGAATATGAATTCTGTAAAATTGATTTTATTGCAAAATGTAACTTTATTAATTTTAACATCGTTGTTATTACAATAAATGTCATTCCAACTGAAAGAAAATGCCACTTAGTTGGTTCTTACTTTTTTCTATGTACGCATCGCCGAAGAAGATTTTAACGATTGAGAATACTGAGAACATCGTTATTTACTGCAAATTACCTCCTATAAACGCCTATATGTAATCTTCAAATTAAACGCGTAAACCTACTTTTCCGCTTCAACAAAACGGATTTATCGTGGAATCACCCGCGTCACGAACATTTTCCAGCAGTTTGCCGGTCACAACTCATGCAGCACGGATTCTTATAACGAGGATAACACGGTCGAACGGATTCGATCGGCGAGAACATAAAACTAGCGAATTCAAATCTGTCAATGACTGGATTTTCGAGAAAGATAAGCTCATCGTATATTCTTCACAACATACAGAACCCCAGTACCGCCTCTCCCTGCTCTCTGCCTAACCCGTTCGCGTGTACTTTTTTTTTTATTATTAAGGTATTCATTCAATTCCTGTTACGAGATTTCAAATATATTTGTAAATATAAAACGGAATTGAAAATATATTTAAAAATACATATAAAATTACGTATTGAAAACTGAAATATTTTACTATAAGAGGCGATGCGTTGTACTTTCGGCTAATTAAAATAACCCAAACAACGCGATTTAGGTAACTAATTCCTTATAAGCTGTGTCAGTTACCGAAAACTTGTGGCTTGCTATCGCTCTTGCAAGCACAGAGTATAGCTATTACGTTCCGTGCGTGAGGTTTGCATTATACATAACGCAGTGATGTAGTCGAAGGTATTACACGATGTTACCTTTCATACGACGATAACATAGTTACAGCTTTATCTCCAACCTTTCACTACGCTTGTTTTTTGTATAGACTGCTTTAATTATTCGAGATTAGCGAAAATAATTGGACCCGGTTCGATCTCGCACTATGTTGACCTTTTGAATAAAACTACACATACAGCATACAACGTGCCGTAGGTGAAATTTTAAGCTACACCGCTCAGAAATATTTTAATCGCGGCAAGAACGTAACTCGTGTGAGAGAAAAAGCACATACTCGCGATTAAAAATCTGGGATGACTCGCAACTACGATGTGAATTTATTAGCAGCTAGAACGGGCACAATGTGAAAAAAAAATTTTTCGAAACGAATGTCATTCGAAATAAAACGGAATACGAGCTCTCCGCAACTACCCAGTTTTACTCCCACCGTTTAATTTCAACTTTACTGCACAGTTTTTCGTTCGCGTATACCGCCGTACGATAACCCGCTTCGACTTGCGTAAAAATTTTTTCATCCCCGCGCACGTATAAGAATGAATTTCGCGAAAGCTCGAGACGAAACTGCGCGAGTTGTTTATAACGAAGAGGGTACGGGTTTCGTGGCGATTGCTTCCACTCCAGTTCGATGGAGCCCAAGCGTTCGGTTACGTAAAGGAAGTCGACGAGAGAGGCCCTCGGGCTTTTCGTCATATCGCGATCGATAAAACGTATAGCTGCGTTATTAACCAGACCTGTTTACTATAAAACTTAGATCGCAACAAAGTTTCAACAAAAGCACGTGCCTTCTCCGGCGAATGAAAACTTGAGAGCACACGGGAGATTTGAAAAATGTCCATTACTTTTTGTAAGTGATAACTTAGTATTAGGGCTTGTAAGAAATTTAATGCATGAACGTATATGAATGAGCTGTGTGATATTTACTTTTTAGAATATAGTAGATGGGCCGTTCAATTGTGACTGTCGTATAGTTACCATAAAACTTGTCAAAAAAATTAAGGAGTGTTATAATTTTTAAACTCCCATAGAATCAAGTGTCCCTTTAATTTTTCCAAGTAGTATAGCTAAATACGGGTTATGACGGGTACTCGCTCCAAAACTTTCTCAGAATAAAAACCTCTAATAAGATATCATAATTCTTTATCAGCTGTTCACGACCCTTTGAAATAACAGAACAGTCAGAGTTGTGGAGAACACGAGTAATCGTTTCGATATGAAAAAGATACCGATGAAAACTGGGAGATAGGGGAAACAAATTAAAACGATTTCTACACACGCGAGTCTCCCGTCTACATAGCGTTGTCGCGTATTTATAATTGCAAGGTGTCCCGCGATTCTCTCGCGGGCGGCTAAAAGTGCAACCGTAGCGCTGTGCAGCCCGGACTACCTAATTTGCATGCATATCCTCTCCAGGTATATGTAGAGCGATATAATTTATTCGCCGAGTTTCCTTCTCTCACGGACGGTTTTATAAACTCGAATTAAAAATAGTAATTGGGCCGATCTCTATCGACGAGTTACTCGTTAATAACGACGATTGCATCTGAGGTCTGTGTGCGCTGGGGAAGAAAGAAATTTTCGGATCGAGACTTGCACGCGCGAATTATATATCTAGCACGATCGAGGCAACTCTCGAAGGCCGTGAGGGGCTTGCTTACCCGAGCACTCAGCCCGAAAGCAAGAGCTTTCCGCGAGACAAAGAGGAGAATTACCGCTAATTCCGGCAAGATAAGTTTTTAAAACGTCGGGCGAATTAGTCTTATAAGTGGATTAAGCGAGTGGATGCTGGTCGTGTGCCGGCTCGAAATTAGATAACACCTAATGTAATTGCGAGATAAGCTCGAGCAGGATTCAACGTCACGCGTCAAGCACTGTCGCGTAAACCATTTCACGCTTTCCCAAATAATTCAAATCGAACGGGACGTGCAGTTAAAAAAAGTAAGAGACAACTGATAATAACAACGATGTTGTTCATTGTGAACAACACTGCATTACTGTTACAACAACGTAAATTTGAAACAATCCACAATTTCTGTTTTGATTATTTTATTACTACACTTTTGATTAATACAAATATTCACAATGTGCACATTGTTGTTTTGATCTCATTTCTTAATACAATCATACTATATTTTTATTAAAATCTACAAATTTTAATTGTGCGAAAACAACAATATATACAACAACACGTTGAGTTGATGAACTCAATAAGTATGTATAACAATGAGACTCGCGAAGGTTCAAGACTCTTTGTAAATGTAGTTTAAAATCACCATTATTTTTTTCTCTCAGTGTAAGAGTCGAATGGATTTTTACATCTTCGATCGTATTCCTGTTTCGATTGAATCTACGTCATTCGAGTAAAAATCCCAGAGCGCAGAATGAATTTTCGATCGCGCTGTGCCGGAGGACTAGCCACGATGTAAAATTAAGCGGAAAGGTACGTTTTTCCGATTTTCACCTGGCTCGGAATCTCTCTGTCGCGCACTAGAGCGTAATTACGTAGGTCGAGACACGATCGTGTAGCTAGAATGCGTGCGTCCTATATTCGCCCTGTGACACGTGAGCCGTTCGATCGTAGATAGCGAGGAGCGTATCAAAATTCATTCATTCATTCGCCTTTTGGTGGCAAACGCTCGCCACAATGCGGGACAAACAAATTGAACGATGAATTTTAATTTTCACCCACTTTGCGCCAGTGCATTCGCATAACGAATTTAATAATGCAATGAGCGTACACGGTCGTCGAAGAAAATTGAATCCCGCCCTTCGCTAACTCGCGAAGAAGTCGCTCGAACGAAATTCGTCTTAATTTGTCGTTTCTCCGGGAGGAGACGAAAATTCGGAAGAACGAGGAAGCAAACAGAGGGATGATTAATCCGATAGGATTTTTTTTCATGACGGAGTACGTTTCTTTGAACGCGATGCGAATTCAGTTTGCGCGTCGCGTGCACGTCAAAAGGCTACGTTTACCTCGGGTCCTCTCGATTCATCCCCTCCTTTCTATGGAGTGAGCCCGTGACCTCCAAAACTGGGGCAACTATGATTAAATGAAACGTCGCCCTCTGGGATCTCGGCGCGGCCGAGCCTCTCCTCGAGCGTGGAGAACGTCGAGAGCGAACGCGCGTATTCGAATTTCCCTTTGTACTACTCGACGAACTCGCCATCGAACGCGTCTTTTCGCGTCACGATCACGAGTGCCTATTAAACGCGTCGATTGATCAAACGAACAATTCTGTACATTCAGGCTCGAACGGAACGTTTCGCATCGAGTGCAAATACTCGTACGAGAAAACAAGCGAATTTACTCCAATAACAAACATTTTCTTACACGAGTCGAGCTAACTGAACTTTAATTCTGTTTTATTTATTATAGTGATTTTTAACCCAATCGGGTTAAATACCCTTACATTTTGGTGTTATATTTAAAATATTCATGTTACACAGTGGCATGCTGAGAAACAGATTCGAGAAAGTTACAAATTTATATATTTATATTAGTATTTTACAAATTCGTGAATTATTTTCATAGCCATGATGTCTGGTTTTTATATACCGAGAAAAAACTTTTTATGAACCAATTAAATATGCAATCCTATACCGTAAAAGGATATTTGTGAAAGGGAAATGTTTTAAGTAAAAAATTTATTTGTTGATTTAGTAGGTAAATATTTTGTGACGCTGAACAATTATTTTATTGAATTGGCAAAATATCGTCTTAGTAGCACAGAAATAAATATTTAATTGGTTCAACAAACTTTTTTCTCAGTGTGGATAGAGACTCATTGTGTAAGAGGGGTGAAATTTATGTAACCGAACTTCAATTGCGGAAACGAGAAAATGGTTTTACTGGACCTCTTTCCAAATAATTCTACGTCGAAGGAGAACGAATCCGGGAGCGAAAAGTCTAAACGGAAATCAGATTTGACGAAAAATTGGCTGTATTTTGGGTTTTACCGACTGACGCCACGTGCGCGACCTTCGGTGCTTTTTCCATTTCGACAAATCAACGTACTGTACGAATGTTAGAT
Source organism: Goniozus legneri (assembly GCA_003055095.1). Taxonomy (NCBI): domain Eukaryota; kingdom Metazoa; phylum Arthropoda; class Insecta; order Hymenoptera; family Bethylidae; genus Goniozus; species Goniozus legneri. The sequence goes on from NCVS01002460.1 coordinate 81,715, forward strand.
GTGACATCCCTCGGGGGAACAGAGTAAAGGTTTCTCTTCGGTGCGTGGGGAACGTACCGTTGGCGAAACATTTTCCACCGCGTATACCAACATCTCGAGAACGGCACTTATACTCTCGTGACTCCGAGGCGCGATATACGAGCTAGTCTAGGGCAATGGCTGTTCGACTGCGCCTATAGAGCTACCAGGGATCAACACAGTAACGATGTTCGTGCCGCCGAGACACGTCCGCGTCAATGAAACGCTAACAATGAATCATTATATCAAAAGTTTATTTGTTCTCCTCCGTGTATTATTTAGGAAACCTTTCTGTATTTTGTATTTAAGAAACCTGTACCATTCGTAACATTATTTACGTAAGATCAAAGTTTACACAGATAGAAAAACAGTCTTGGTTCGAGAAAATAATTTCCTCGCAATTCAATTCTTGATTCAAAATATTCACTTGTGTTAATTCAAGAAAATTATACTCGAATCAATAAATTATAACTCTTGGTTGAAAAGCAGAAAATTATTCATTTAAGAGTTCTACTTTTTATCGAAGTATTTCATAGTTCACAAACAAGACTAATTTTCTACCTATGCATAATTATAATTAATTTTTTAATCATATCACTTCATGAAAAATAAAAATAAATAATATATTGAGAAAATGTTGCACTTTTTCAGGTATTTTTAAAGTTGAAGAATTTTTAAATAAAAAAAGACTTACTTGAAAGAAAAATTTACGAATCTTAAAAAAAAATTAATCAAGACAAGAAATTCTTGACTTGTTCCAAGAAAGTTGCTTTAAAGACAACTTTCTTGGATCAAGTATTTCTCTTAAATCAAAATAGTTCTTCTATCAGTGCACCTAAGATCGAAGCTCACGTATTCCTCGCACTAATTTACATTCTCGCGGTCTGTGTGAAGAATTCAGAAGTGTTCACAGGTTTTCTAAATTTAAAAAAAGGAATTTCTGATATCTTCCGTTTGGTACGCGATAAGAAATATATATTTATCATTATTCAAGCGCGCAGCTGCTCTCGCTCGAGACATTCTACCTTCCAACCCTTCGACAATTTATTTCTTAACGGTGTATTCGAAAACCGGGAAGACGCGACGCGGGGAAGGTTTCTCGAGTGTGGTTACGATTCCCACGCGGCTCACGTAAGTCGCAATCCGTAGACGATCGATCATCAAAACGATATCAACGACGGTTTGTGGCTGACGCATAAAAATTGTGCACCCTCTGTGGACAAAAGCTCGTCCTTGCGTTGCATAATTTCCCACGTGTACGACTTATATTTGATTTATTGGCGTACAAGAGCCAACTCCACAATTAAACGATTAATATTGTGAACACGATTGCGCTCCGCATTTCGAATATTCCCTCTATGCAATATCGCGTTTCGTTTCATTTGTATTCAACGAATATGAATTTCGATATAGATATCGACCCGGAGTTTCGCGCGAATAAAGATATCCGGAATTTCACTTTTCCGTAAATTACAAGCTTTTTATTCGATACGAAAAGCGATTGAAATAACGAAGGACTTTCGCGAAAGATAAGGAAGTAGAATTTCGAGCGAGCGATCGGAATATCGACGAAGCGTTGAGATAGTCATTCATTTCAGGCCGATGAAGACGATACGATCTTTAGCTTCGTTCATTGAGCGTTATACGCCCTCCAAAGGACGTTCGCTCGCTCATCGTTATGCGCTCTTATCTAAGTTTCCTATCGCCACGGTCATTTCCGCGGTTCGATTAAAAGTCGGGACGCGCAGTTTGAGAGCTATCGTGTCCTGTTAGAGCGCTTAAAATAGCGCTTACATATGATTCGCGGCTATCGAATCGATTAAATTCCAGGGCAAATAACGAACATGACAATTGCAACATTGAAAAAAGTGAGAGGCACGATATTAATAATGTTATTCATTGTAAATAACATTTGCAGCAAAGTCAATTTTGAGAATCAACAATGTTTGTTTCGATCATTTTTGTAAAAAAATTCTTGATCAATGCAAACATTCATAATAACTACACAAAGTTGAGCCTCATTTTTCGATAAAGTCTTAGAAATCTACAAATTCGAAAGGTGTCAGAGTATACACAATAGTTTACTTAATAGGCTGGTGAACGTTTATGACTCTTTGTTAAAGTTAAAAAAGTGTTCTTTAAAATTACCATTTTTTTCATTCAGTATGATTATTCGAGAAAAACGAGGAAACGAAATGCGAAAGAAAATTAAGTTATGAAAGGTTTTTGAAATTTCATGGATATTAATAAAATGAAACAAGTTTGCGCTCGCGAAAAGACCGAGTCGCTTGCTTACCTCGAAAGTCGATCCTGACCACTTTATCGCCTTTGCATTTGAGAGCTTGGAAATTCTTGACAATTACGACGAGAGCCATACTTTCAGTCTATACGCTGGTGCTTCTAATATTCGATTCCTCCGTTCAATTCTCGTCGTTTGTATGCTCGGCGCCAATTATGACGGTGCTCGCTACGTTAGAGCTGCGCGACTCATTCATACTTTCACGTTCCACATCCTCTCCTGTAGAATTTCAAATGCAATGGATCAGGAAAGTAATTTTTCTCAAATATGTGCACAGGTTATTGGAAAATTTTGGTATGTAGAATTTCAAATATGGGAGGCCGAATAAACAGAAAATAGTTCCTTCCAACGTCCTCTCGGTATTCGACGATATAAAGCAGGAATGTGAATAACGGAATTCGTAAACCGATTTATACGACAATTGTTCCCGAAAAAAAATTTCGATAACCCGGAGACCATTTATTTTCTGAAATGTCGCGTATGAGAGTTTCCTTCTTTCAAATAACAACGGCATGCAACAGATGGACGTCTTACGTCCGACGACTATGTTTATTTTTTCGAAAAAAGAAGCACTCTCGTTGAACGGTGGGTATTAGAAATTTAAATTAGATTTTAAATTCGCTGAAAATTCAACGACTCTTCCGCGATTCAATTACCGATTACAGTGCAGTTTATAGGTGAGTATCCGAGATCGACAAAAGAGGGATTATTTCGCTTTTACTTTTTCAAACCGAAGAGGAAAAACGAACGAGAGTGAAAAAATGAGATAAGGAACGAGACGTCTTACCTCGTTCAACCACACCGTGAAATTTTCTCGGATACGAAGGCAACACACACGCACCCCAGCCGGGAATCGATTCGCGTTAAATCCTCGAATCGATGGACGATCGATTGATCGTTATTTTCAGTGAATTATCCACGGTGAAAAGGTCGCGGTACGGAAAAGTCGGAGAACGGCTCGCGTGCAACGTCGGTGGCGAGTGGCCCGAGACTAGCTCTCGCGAGTTCGCGCTTAAAATCCAACCCCCCGCCCTGTTGAACGAGAAAACGCGCAAACTCGCGGCACCTGTGTGCGCGCGTTCCCCTCGCCCTCTACGCAACCATACCGTACCGAATACGTACACGCGTGACGTACGAGACCGAGAGGGTACATCGTGACCACTAATTCGTGACGTAATACGATATCCCCCGACGAACGCGCATACTCCCCAAGCTAGAATTTTAATATTAACTAAGGCCCGCTGTACCTATTTGTCTTTGATCTTTTCAAACGAGTCTAGTTTAGTTTTACAAGTTCGTCTTATTGTATGCGAAGGACTAAAACATAGTTTCTTTAATTTAATTAAGAAAAATTAATGGGCCATTCATATTTAAAGGTTGTATCTCAATTAAAAATGATTGAAGATTCAAGTTTTAAAATAATCACTTTACCGATAGAATTTATTCATTTTTAGCCGAGATACAGTTATTTGCAAATAATAACAGTCCCCTTAATTTTTTTGAGGTGTATGGTATTATTTTCTCAAGAACTTATTATATACACGATGACGGGATTTGTAGGTTCAAATTAAAATTCTGACTCGGGTCGCACACCTCAAAGGACCTCTCTGCAAAATTCATACGTTCCTGGAGGCAAAGGCGCTGCGTTGTTCAATTTTCAAAGCTATTATTGTTGGAGAGCCATGCAAAGCTCGCAGAGCTTGCGATCGCCACGAGTTGTGGAAGATTCATACAGACGGGAGATGACTGGTCGTCGTAAATCTCTCGTGACAATTTCAAGATAATCTCGAGTCGAGATAAATCACGTAAACCAACTCGACAACGCGCACGCTAGACCACGCGGATCGTCGCCCGAAGAGTAAACTAATTTTAATCAAAGTTTCCGTTCAACGTAATCAGGAATTTTCCCTCCTTATGAATTTTTATCTATGCGCTCGAGAACTTGTATCGTTATCTATAGATGAAAATTTTCCAGGCGCGAAAAGAAAATTTAATAAAACGCACGAGGGTATTTAATAAGACCCGAGTCGTCGAATGTTCGTGGTACGTTGCCCTCGCCGCTGGTCGCGACGAGACGCGAAGAGCTAGATAAAAAAAAAGCAGCCGAGAGAGGAGAATTTTCGTGAGTATTGTCACGCAGCTGGAAACGAATTACGGTGTAATTCTCCGCGCTATTCGTAAGTCCGATGGGATGAGGAAAATTGCGCCGGGGCTGGCTGCTACGAACGATTAGTTCTCTCGGTAGATTCAATAAAAGCTCAGGACAATTTTCCACATTGAGGGAAGACCGATCGCGGATATGAATATCGCCGAGCACGCTCGACATAAAAAATTCATTCACGTATGGGCTCGCATCGGAACGGTAATTCGCTCCTGCCTATATATACGCATAATATGTAAATGTCAGCCGTTCGCTCCGCTATTCTCGCCTCGGTAAATTATCAATTTATTTAGCGACAAAATACCGGATACGGAAGTGTTTACCAATGATGAATTATTCCCAAAGGAAATTTTCGTCACAACACATTAACATGCACGAAACGGTCATTATCGATTGGCGATACAAGCACGGCGCTTTTTTATCGCTCGAGCGATGGAATGTCGAGAAAAAATCGACTCGAAAACCGCGGGTGAGAAAGAAAACAAAACTCCTGCGAATCGACGTAACAAAGGAAAATAAGCTTGCCGTTGCGTGACTAGCTTTACTTGTTTCGAATGGAGTCAAAGTGAATCTCACTTACGTGGTTTGCTTCAAGAGAAAACGCGTTTCGCCCGATCCCATTTACGTACCTACGTAACGTCTGTTCGCCGAGATTTATCACCCAAATAAGTAGATACAGACCTCTGCCTTGCAGTACAACGTATACAACCTGAGATACCATTTTATTACATGGTTACCAGGAACTACCCATCGCGGGCTGATATATCGGAAAACGTCATTGTTGAAAATACTTTACGCGTGTGAGAAATTCTTGGGATATAAAAATACACCTCAGCGAAATATCCCTTTTATATGAAAAAATTTAATTGACCGGAATTTTTCATACTACGTGGCCGTACGAATACTCGTCGACCGTTTCGTTATTTATTTTACGAAAACGAGCTTTAGTTTTGTTTGAATTTATCGTCCGGTGCGTGATTCTTCTCGTTGACGTTCAATGTATTTCAGGAGTGCAGCGGAAAAACGATCTAGCGATGAAACAAAAGGTGAGCATTTGCACTTTCGAGAACGCTCCTAAATTGACGGAACCATCGGGGTGGAACTAAAAGAGAAAACGGAGACTCGCATCCCTCGATGCGGTGTGGAGTCTCAGACGATGAATATTCGAGCGCGAGATCGTGTGCAAATTTAATTCGAGGCTTCTCTTTTTGTGCGGTCAGAGAACCGGACGGAGATATCACCCCTCGTTGTTATCGCGCGGACGATCGAGACGAGCTCGCGATCCCTGACCACGCATCTTATCGGCTCAATAATAAATAGCGCTTCGGACGGCGGAGAGATGAAATTCGCGGGTCAATCCAGATGCCCTACCGACGTCCTGCGCTCTTCTTTTTTTACTCCGAGCGTCACGTACACGGTATACTTGTGCGCGAACTCGCGTACGTATAGGGGCTCGAGTTAGATCAATAATGGAATGGGGACTCGGCTGGGATTTTCTCAGCGCCATCGTTCCATACGATTCGGAACTAACAACTGTTGCTCCTGGTCCTGCCGTCCTAACGTCTGCCATCCGACTGTCCCGTAAACGCTCCGTGATCCTCCTCGATGATGAATCACGCCTGCGCGAATAGCGAGCATTGCGGATCTTACGAGGAGACAGCTGCCCGCTCTTCTTTATTTCATTCGAATACTCGAAACGAATTTCCTTTCGAGCTTGTTCGGATGGTACCCCATGATTTATAGTAAAATTAAAATTGTTTCTCCGATAAAATAAAAAGTTTGATCATTTGCACCAATAATTACAATTTAGATGTCACCTAAGATTACAGTTAAACACATTCACTTTTTATTCATTTACTTATATTAATGAATGTATGTATACAATGAATTTACATAATATTTATTTGCTGACGCTCAAATGAATGTCAAATACATTCAATCCAATATTCATCTGAATTAGGGGTATTCATTTCAATCTAAACAGTATTTTTTAATTCTGATGCAAGTTATAATTCATTTTATCGAACAAAACATTTATTTCTATAATTTCAAATAAATATTAAGTAGCTTGAAATAATTCTTATTTTCTATGCAACTGCCTTTGAATGGAGTATTTTTTCGAATACTAAAAAATTGGCAACAATTGCAAATATCTAATATTAATATTTACGTGAAATATTTCTGAAACTATATGACAAAATACATTTTTAATCATTTTTATGCGATCTACTGTATTGATTAACAAAAATAATAGTTTTTTGTATTATTTTTTGAATTAGAATAAAATTAAGTGAAAAAATGCGTATTATATTAAATTTTTTAATAGATACATAGCGAATACTCAATTTTTATTCTTTATTTACACAAAATTTATGCGTGAGATCATCTTCAAAAAATGAAAAAAAAATGTAACTTTCTTTCTTTAAATACAAATTTTAAGCACAATACGAATCGAAACGAGCCTATTAAAATATCGATATGAAAGACTCGGGAAATTCGTCTTTTGTTCAATATTCACACGTCGTAATTTATTCAAAGTTACATTTTCAATATTCATTTTCATTTTACGCCGTTAGTGGAGTTTTCGATATCGACATCCTCATGAGCTGGAATCTCGCGAAAAATACGATGATTTACTATTGAGATCTTTCTCAGAAACGGTATTAGACGTTCGACCGAACGCTATCAATTAATCTCTCCCAACGGTCAAATAAAGGAGTAGGTACGTACAGCAATTATAACGTCTTAAGAGGAACCTATACCGAACCTCCGGGACCAGCAGTCAGTGGGCGGTGCTTCGTAATAATTTAATTGGCGCTCGGTAGACGCTTTGTCGACTCTCTTCGATTTTCGTACTTCCTTTGATCAGGTGCACTTGATATAACAAAAAAGTGGATTTAATTAATTTTGGTATTTGTACCATGTATAACATTTTGATTTTATACTGAAAAAAAATTTGTTGAATGTACTTCATATTTATCTGAATGTGTATGTATATTACATACGAATAAATGTCAAGTAGCTTCAATCGCATTTTATTTTCAGTGTTTGCATCTATTTAGAATTTGACATATCTTCGTTGAAAAACTTTTATCTAATCGATAATTGTTCGCTCGAATGTATAATCATTTCGAGTTAACGAATCTGTGCATACAACGCACATAATTGCGAGTTATCCTCGACAAAGAGTTCATTATCAGTGATCAAACAACCGACGTTCTCTGTATTTGACAATCCTCGTATCGTGTTTGCTATACACATAAATTTATTGGCTGAGTTTGCAATCGGCAAAGTTTACGTACCAAGTGAGTGAGTTTACGCCTTGTCCAGCGATATATCCAAGCGACCGATAGGGTCTCCATAGTCAACTCCAGCGAGATTTAACAACGCACGATAATACAGATCGATAGAAGCTCCGGTTTTATTCATTTTGTGTAAATTTCTTCGCTCGAACCTCGATTGCTTCTTTCACGTCCGTCTATTATTGCGAACAAAGGGAATAAAGTTCATAGGTGAATCGTGATTAAAAAAGCTCGACCGGATTTTCGGTCCGTCGAAAGAGAACAAGCGAGATTTGCGTTTCTTAAAAAAAAAAAAAAAAAAAAAATAGTCGATCGAGAAGGTAAAAAAGCACCAAAGCCCCGTTCGTTACCCGTAGTGGTTAATATCGATTTTCCGTCCGCATTAACTCAAACCCGATATTCGATAGTAATAATAATACCGCTACATAGAAGAGCGGTACGCCGTAGCGGTTAGGGGCCTCGACTATGAACTTATCTGGGAAATAGGCGCGCACGCGCTCCCTGTCAGATCCACCGCTCGTAAAACCGGAAAGCGAATTATCGTTCTTCTCTCTTCCTTCCCTTCGCTCCTCGATAACGGTTCGCGCATTTGCGGTACTTTTACTTTTACTCCATTACACCGAGATAAAAAATCATGCGTGAGAGCCGAGGGGAAATTCAATTGAGAGGAAATACAAGATTTACAGGAAAGGTAAACTTACATTTAATCTCTCATACTTACACAGTAGATAAAATACTTAATTACAATATAATTGATTATGATTTTAAGTATAATACATTCGAATGGTTAAACCTACGTCTTACGTTGTTTGCGAAACGTTAAATGTACAAAAACACCTCATATAAAACTAGTAACATTTTAAATAAAAATCAAAGACTCGGCGAAATATTTTGAGAATCCAAAAATTTAGTCGTTAAGTGTTCCAGTAGAGTAGGGCGGGGCTAGTTGAGCATAGGGGCAAGTTGAGCAAT